>CM065590.1:599125310-599364181 GCA_033119425.1 Bufotes viridis | reverse complement strand
TATATAATCTGCTCAAGCTCCTCCTGCTCTATGCAACACACTGCCTGCAGATTACATGGTGACAAGGTTCTCTCTTATATATAATCTGCCTCAGCCTCCTCCTGCCTTCTATAACACACTGCCTGCAGATCACATGGTGACAGGTTCTCTTTATATATAATCTGCTCAGCTCCTCCTGCTCTATAACACACTGCCTGCAGATTACATGGTGACAGGTTCTCTTTATATATAATCTGCTCAGCTCCTCCTGCTCTATAACACACTGCCTGCAGATTACATGGTGACAGGTTCTCTGTATATATAATCTGCTCAGCTTCTCCTGCTCTATAACACGCTGCCTGCAGATTACACGGTGAGGTTCTCTTTATATATATATAATCTGCTCAGCTCCTCCTGCTCTATAATACGCTGCCTGCAGGTTACATGGTGACAGGTTCTCTTTATATATAATCTGCTCAGCTCCTCCTGCTCTATAACACACTGCCTGCAGATTACATGGTGACAGGTTCTCTTTTATATAATCTGCTCCAGCTCCTCCTGCTCTATAACACACTGCCTGCAGATTACCGGTGACAGGTTCTCTTTATATATAATCTGCTCCAGCTCCTCCTGCTCTATAACTTCGCTGCCTGCAGATTACATGGTGACAGGTTCTCTGTATATATAATCTGCTCAGCTCCTCCTGCTCTATAACACCCTGCCTACCGGCAGATTACATGGTGAAAGGTTCTCTTATATATAATCTGCTCAGCCCCTCCTGCTCTATAACACCTGCCTGCAGATTACATGGTGACAGGTTCTGTATATATAATCTGCTCAGCTCCTCCTGCTCTATAACACACTGCCTGCAGATTACATGATGACAGGTTCTCTGTATATATAATCTGCTCAGTCCTCCTGCTCTATAACACGCTGCCTGCAGATTACATGGTGACAGGTTCTGCTGTATATAGCAATCTGCTCCAGCTCCTCCTGCTCTATAACACGCTGCCTCGCGAGATTACATGGCGACAAGTTCTCTTCTATATATATAATCTGCTCAGCTCCTCCTGCTACATACCACGCTGCCTGCAGATTACACGGTGACAGGATTCTCTTCTATATATAATCTGCTCAGCTCCTCCTGCTCTATAACACACTGCCTGCAGATTACATGGTGACAGGTGCTCTGTATATATATCTGCTCAGCTCCTCCTGCTCTATAAACACGCTGCCTGCAGATTACATGGTGACAGGTTCTCTTTATATAACTCTGCTCAGCTCCTCCTGCTCTATAACACACTACTGCTCTGCAGATTACATGGTGACAGGTTCTTCTATATATAATCTGCTCTAGCTCCTCCTGCTCTATAACACGCTGCCTGCAGATTACATGGTGACAGGTTCTCTTTATATATAATCTGCTCAGCTCCTCCTGCTCTATAACACGCTGCCTGCAGATTACATGGTGACAATTCTCTATATATAATCTGCTCAGCTCCTCCTGCTCTATAACACGCTGCCTGCAGATTACATGGTGACAGGTTCTCTTTATATATAATCGTGCTCAGCTCCTTCTGCCTCCTATAACACGCTGCCTGCAGATTACATGGTGACAGGTTCTCTGTATATATAATCTGCTCAGCCTCCTCCTGCTCTATAACACGCTGCCTGCAGATTACATGGTGACAGGTTCTCTTTATATATAATCTGCTCAGCTCCTCCTGCTCTATAACACGCTGCCTGCAGATTACATGGTGACAGGTTATCTTTTATATATAATCTGCTCAGCAACTCCTGCTCTATAACACGCTGCCTGCAGATTACATGGTGACAGGTTCTCTTTATATATAATCTGCTCAGCTCCTCCTGCTCTATAGCAGCTGCCTGCAGATTACACGGTGACGGGTTCTCTTTATATATAATCTGCTCAGCTCCTCCTGCTCTATAACACGCTGCCTGCAGATTACATGGTGACAGGTTCTCTTTATATATAATCTGCTCAGCTCCTCCTGCTCTATAACACGCTGCACTAGCAGATTACATAGTGACAGGTTCTCTTTATATATAATCTGCTCCAGCTCCTCCTGCTCTCATAACACGCTGCCTGCAGATTACATGGTGACAGGTTCTCTGTATATATAATCTGCTCAGCTCCTCCTGCTCTACTCATACTGCCCCTTTTGCAATTGCATGGTGACAGGTTCTCTCTATATACAATCTGCTCAGCTCCTCCTGCTCTATAATCACACTGCCTGCAGATTACATGGTGACAGGCTCTCTTTATATATAATCTGCTCAGCTCCTCCTGCTCTATAACACGCTGCCTGCAGATTACATGGTGACAGGTTCTCTGTATATATTATCTGCTCAGCTCCTCCTGCTCTATAACACGCTGCCTGCAGATTACACGGTGACAGGTTCTCTGTATATATAATCTGCTCAGCTCCTCCTGCTCTATAACACGCTGCTTGCGGTTACATGGTGACAGGCTCTCTTGTATATAATCTGCTCAGCTCCTCCTCAGCTCTATAACACGCTGCCTGCAGATTACATGGTGACAGGTTCTCTGTATATATAATCTGCTCAGCTCACTCCCTGCTCTATAACAAGCTGCCTGCAGATTACATGGTGACAGGTTCTCTTTATATATAATCTGCTCAGCTCCTCCTGCTCCTATAACACGCTGCCTGCAGATTACATGGTGACAGGTTCTCTTTATATAATCTGCTCAGTCCTCCTGCTCTATAACACACTGCCTGCAGATACACGGTGACAGGTTCTCTTTATATATAATCTGCTCAGCTCCTCCTGCTCTATAACACACTGCCTGCAGATTATGGTGACAGGTTCTCTTTATATATAATCTGCTCAGCTCCTCCTGCTCTATAACACGCTGCCTGCAGATTACATGGTGACAGGTTCTCTTTATATATAATCTGCTCAGCTCCTCCTGCTCTATAACACGCTGCCTGCAGATTACATGGTGACAGGTTCTCTTTATATATAATCTGCTCAGCTCCTCCTGCTCTATAACACGATGCCTGCAGATTACATGGTGACAGGTTCTCTTTATATATAATCTGCTCAGCTTCTCCTGCTCTATAACACACTGCCTGCAGATTACATGGTGACAGGTTCTCTGTATATATAATCTGCTCAGCTCCTTCTGCTCTATAACACACTGCCTGCAGATTACATGGTGACAGGTTCTCTTTATATATAATCTGCTCAGCTCCTCCTGCTCTATAAAACGCTGCCTGCAGATTACATGGTGACAGGTTCTGTGTATATATAATCTGCTCAGCTCCTCCTGCTCTATAACACGCTGCCTGCAGATTACATGGTGACAGGTTCTCTTTATATATAATCTGCTCAGCTCCTCCTGCTCTATAACACGCTGCAGATTACATGGTGACAGGTTCTCTTTATATATAATCTGCTCAGCTCCTCCTGCTCTATAACACGTTGCCTGCAGATTACACAGTGACAGGTTCTCTTTATATATAATCTGCTCAGCTCCTCCTGCTCTATAACACACTGCCTGCAGATTACATGGTGACAGGTTCTCTTTATATATAATCTGCTCAGCTCCTCCTGCTCTATAATATGCTGCCTGCAGATTACATGGTGACAGGTTCTCTTTATATATAATCTGCTCAGCTCCTCCTGCTCTATAACACGCTGCCTGCAGATTACACGGTGACAGGTTCTCTTTATATATAATCTGCTCAGCTCCTCCTGCTCTATAACACGCTGCCTGCAGATTACATGGTGACAGGTTCACTTTATATATAATCTGCTCAGCTCCTTCTGCTCTATAACACGCTGCCTGCAGATTACATGGTGACAGGTTCTCTTTATATATAATCTGCTCAACTTCTCCTGCTCTATAACACGCTGCCTGCAGATTACACGGTGACAGGTTCTCTGTATATATAATCTGCTCAGCTCCTCCTGCTCTATAACACGCTGCCTGCAGATTACATGGTGACAGGTTCACTTTATATATAATCTGCTCAGCTCCTTCTGCTCTATAACACGCTGCCTGCAGATTACATGGTGACAGGTTCTCTTTATATATAATCTGCTCAGCTCCTCCTGCTCTATAACACGCTGCCTGCAGATTACATGGTGACAGGTTCACTTTATATATAATCTGCTCAGCTCCTTCTGCTCTATAACACGCTGCCTGCAGATTACATGGTGACAGGTTCTCTTTATATATAATCTGCTCAGCTCCTCCTGCTCTATAACCACGCTGCCTGCAGATTACACGGTGACAGGTTCTCTGTATATATAATCTGCTCAGCTCCTCCTGCTCTATAACACACTGCCTGCAGATTACATGGTGACAGGTTCTCTGTATATATAATCTGCTCAGCTCCTCCTGCTCTATAACACACTGCCTGCAGATTACATGGTGACAGAGTTCTCTTATATATAATCTGCTCAGCTCCTCCTGCTCTATAACACGCTGCCTGCAGATTACATGGTGACAGGTTCTCTTTATATATAATCTGCTCAGCTCCTCCTGCTCTATAACACGCTGCCTGCAGATTACATGGTGACAGGTTCTCTGTATATATCATCTGCTCAGCTCCTCCTGCTCTATAACACGCTGCCTGCAGATTACATGGTGACAGGTTCTCTATATATAATCTGCTCAGCTCCTCCTGCTCTATAACGCGCTGCCTGCAGATTACATGGTGACAGGTTCTCTTTATATATAATCTGCTCAGCTCCTCCTGCTCTATAACACGCTGCCTGCAGATTACATGGTGACTGGTTCTGTGTATATATAATCTGCTCAGCTCCTCCTGCTCTATAACACACTGCCTGCAGATTACACGGTGACAGGTTCTCTGTATATATAATCTGCTCAGCTCCTCCTGCTCTATAACACGCTGCCTGCAGATTACATGGTGACAGGTTCTCTTTATATATAATCTGCTCAGCTCCTCCTGCTCTATAACACGCTGCCTGCAGATTACATGGTGACAGGTTCTCTTTATATATAATCTGCTCAGCTCCTCCTGCTCTATAACACGCTGCCTGCAGATTACATGGTGACAGGTTCTCTGTATATCTAATCTGCTCAGCTCCTCCTGCTCTATAACACACTGCCTGCAGATTACATGGAGACAGTTTCTTTTGATATATATTCTGCTCAGCTCCTCCTGCTCTATAACACGCTGTCTGCAGATTACACGTTGACAGGTTCTCTTTATATATAATCTGCTCAGCTCCTCCTGCTCTATAACACGCTGCCTGCAGATTACATGGTGACAGGTTCTCTTTATATATAATCTGCTCAGCTCCTCCTGCTCTATAACACACTGCCTGCAGATTACATGGTGACAGGTTCTCTTTACATATAATCTGCTCAGCTCCTCCTGCTCTATAACACGCTGCCTGCAGAATTACACGGTGACAGGTTCTTTCTGTATATATAATCTGCTCAGCTCCTCCTGCTCTATAACACGCTGCCTGCAGATTACATGGTGACAGGTTCTCTTTATATATAATCTGCTCAGCTCCTCCTGCTCTATAACACGCTGCCTGCAGATTACACGGTGACAGGTTCTGTGTATATATAATCTGCTCAGCTCCTCCTGCTCTATAACACGCTGCCTGCAGATTACATGGTGACAGGTTCTCTGTATATATAATCTGCTCATCTCCTCCTGCTCTATAACACGCTGCCTGCAGATTACATGGTGACAGGTTCTCTTTATATATAATCTGCTCAGCTCCTCCTGCTCTATAACACGCTGCCTGCAGATTACATGGTGACTGGTTCTGTGTATATATAATCTGCTCAGCTCCTCCTGCTCTATAACACACTGCCTGCAGATTACACGGTGACAGGTTCTCTGTATATATAATCTGCTCAGCTCCTCCCTGCTCTATAACACGCTGCCTGCAGATTACATGGGTGACAGGTTCTGTTATATATAATCTGCTCAGCTCCTCCTGCTCTATAACACGCTGCCTGCAGATTACATGGTGACAGGTTCTCTTTATATATAATCTGCTCAGCTCCTCCTGCCTCTATAACACGCTGCCTGCAGATTACATGAGTGACAGGTTCTCTTTATATATAATCTGCTCAGCTCCTCCTGCTCTATAACACGCTGCCTGCAGATTACATGGTGACAGGTTCTCTTTATATATAATCTGCTCAGCTCCTCCTGCTCTATAACACGCTGCCTGCAGATTACATGGTGACAGGTTCTCTATATATAATCTGCTCAGCTCCTCCTGCTCTATAACACGCTGCCTGCAGATTACATGGTGACAGGTTCTCTGTATATATAATCTGCTCAGCTCCTTCTGCTCTATAACACGCTGCCTGCAGATTACACGGTGACAGGTTCTCTTTATATATAATCTGCTCAGCTCCTCCTGCTCTATAACACGCTGCCTGCAGATTACACGGTGACAGGTTCTGTGTATATATAATCTGCTCAGCTCCTCCTGCTATATAACACGCTGCCTGCAGATTACATGGTGACGGGTTCTCTTTATATATAATCTGCTCAGCTCCTCCTGCTCTATAACACGCTGCCTGCAGATTACATGGTGACAGGTTCTCTTTATATATAATCTGCTCAGCTCCTCCTGCTCTATAACACACTGCCTGCAGATTACACGGTGACAGGTTCTCTCTATATATAATCTGCTCAGCTCCTCCTGCTCTATAACACGCTGCCTGCAGATTACATGGTGACAGGTTCTCTTTATATATAATCTGCTCAGCTCCTCCTGCTCTATAACACACTGCCTGCAGATTACATGGTGACAGGTTCTCTTTATATATAATCTGCTCAGCTCCTCCTGCTCTATAACACGCTGCCTGCAGATTACACAGTGACAGGTTCTGTGTATATATAATCTGCTCAGCTCCTCCTGCTCTATAACACACTGCCTGCAGATTACATGGTGACAGATTCTCTTTATATATAATCTGCTCAGCTCCTCCTGCTCTATAACACACTGCCTGCAGATTACATGGTGACAGGTTCTCTTTATATATAATCTGCTCAGCTCCTCCTGCTCTATAACACGCTGCCTGCAGATTACATGGTGACAGGTTCTCTGTATATATAATCTGCTCAGCTCCTCCTGCTCTATAACACTCTGCCTGCAGATTACACGGTGACGGGTTCTCTTTATATATAATCTGCTCAGCTCCTCCTGCTCTATAACACGCTACCTGCAGATTACATGGTGACAGGTTCTCTTTATATATAATCTGCTCAGCTCCTCCTGCTCTATAACACGCTGCCTGCAGATTACATGGTGACAGGTTCTCTGTATATATAATCTGCTCAGCTCCTCCTGCTCTATAACACACTGCCTGCAGATTACATGGTGACAGGTTCTCTTTATATATAATCTGCTCAGCTCCTTCTGCTCTATAACACACTGCCTGCAGATTACATGGTGACAGGTTCTCTTTATATATAATCTGCTCAGCTCCTCCTGCTCTATAACACACTGCCTGCAGATTACATGGTGACAGGTTCTCTATATATAATCTGCTCAGCTCCTCCTGCTCTATAACACACTGCCTGCAGATTACATGGTGACAGGTTCTCTTTATATATAATCTGCTCAGCTCCTCCTGCTCTATAACACACTGCCTGCAGATTACATGGTGACAGGTTCTCTGTATATATAATCTGCTCAGCTCCTCCTGCTCTATAACACGCTGCCTGCAGATTACATGGTGACAGGTTCGCTATATATAATCTGCTCAGCTCCTCCTGCTCTATATCACGCTGCCTGCAGATTACACGGTGACAGGTTCTCTTTATATATAATCTGCTCAGCTCCCCCTGCTCTATAACACACTGCCTGCAGATTACATGTTGACAGGTTCTCTATATATAATCTGCTCAGCTCCTCCTGCTCTATAACACGCTGCCTGCAGATTACATGGAGACAGTTTCTTTTGATATATATTCTGCTCAGCTCCTCCTGCTCTATAACACACTGCCTGCAGATTACATGGTGACAGGTTCTCTTTATATATAATCTGCTCAGCTCCTCCTGCTCTATAACACGCTGCCTGCAGATTACACGTTGACAGGTTCTCTTTATATATAATCTGCTCAGCTCCTCCTGCTCTATAACACGCTGCCTGCCGATTACACGGATACAGGTTCTCTTTATATATAATCTGCTCAGCTCCTCCTGCTCTATAACATGCTGCCTGCAGATTACATGGTGACAGGTTCTCTTTATAAATAATCTGCTCAGCTCCTCCTGCTCTATAACACGCTGCCTGCAGATTACATGGTGACAGGTTCTGTATATATAATCTGCTCAGCTCCTCCTGCTCTATAACATGCTGCCTGCAGATTACATGGTGACAGGTTCTCTTTACATATAATCTGCTCAGCTCCTCCTGCTCTATAACACACTGTCTGCAGATTACATGGTGACAGGTTCTCTTTACATATAATCTGCTCAGCTCCTCCTGCTCTATAACACGCTGCCTGCAGATTACACGGTGACAGGTTCTCTGTATATATAATCTGCTCAGCTCCTCCTGCTCTATAACACGCTGCCTGCAGATTACATGGTGACAGGTTCTCTATATATAATCTGCTCAGCTCCTCCTGCTCTATAACACGCTGCCTGCAGATTACATGGTGACAGGTTCTCTGTATATATAATCTGCTCAGCTCCTTCTGCTCTATAACACACTGCCTGCAGATTACACGGTGACAGGTTCTCTTTATATATAATCTGCTCAGCTCCTCCTGCTCTATAACACGCTGCCTGCAGATTACACGGTGACAGGTTCTGTGTATATATAATCTGCTCAGCTCCTCCTGCTATATAACACGCTGCCTGCAGATTACATGGTGACGGGTTCTCTTTATATATAATCTGCTCAGCTCCTCAAGCTCTATAACACGCTGCCTGCAGATTACATGGTGACAGGTTCTCTTTATATATAATCTGCTCAGCTCCTTCTGCTCTATAACACACTGCCTGCAGATTACATGGTGACAGGTTCTCTATATATATAATCTGCTCAGCTCCTACTGCTCTATAACACGCTGCCTGCAGATTACATGGTGACGGGTTCTGTGTATATATAATCTGCTCAGCTCCTCCTGCTCTATAACACGCTGCCTGCAGATTACACGGTGACAGGTTCTCTTTATATATAATCTGCTCAGCTCCTCCTGCTCTATAACACGCTGCCTGCAGATTACACGGTGACAGGTTCTCTGTATATATATAATCTGCTCAGCTCCTCCTGCTCTATAACACACTGCCTGCAGATTACATGGTGACAGGTTCTCTGTATATATAATCTGCTCAGCTCCTCCTGCTCTATAACACGCTGCCTGCAGATTACATGGTGACAGGTTCTCTGTATATATAATCTGCTCAGCTCCTCCTGCTCTATAACACACTGCCTGCAGATTACATGGTGACAGGTTCTCTTTATATATAATCTGCTCAGCTCCTCCTGCTCTATAACACGCTGCCTGCAGATTACATGGTGACAGGTTCTCTTTATATATAATCTGCTCAGCTTCTCCTGCTCTATAACACGCTGCCTGCAGATTACAGGGTGACAGGTTCTCTGTATATATAATCTGCTCAGCTCCTCCTGCTCTATAACACGCTGCCTGCAGATTACATGGTGACAGGTTCTCTTTATATATAATCTGCTCAGCTCCTCCTGCTCTATAACACGCTGCCTGCAGATTACATGGTGACAGGTTCTCTGTATATATAATCTGCTCAGCTCCTCCTGCTCTATAACACGCTGCCTGCAGATTACATGGTGACAGGTTCTCTTATATATAATCTGCTCAGCTCCTCCTGCTCTATAACACGCTGCCTGCAGATTACACGGTGACAGGTTCTCTTTATATATAATCTGCTCAGCTCCTCCTGCTCTATAACACACTGCCTGCAGATTACATGGTGACAGGTTCTCTTTGATATATAATCTGCTCAGCTCCTCCTGCTCTATAACACGCTGCCTGCAGATTACACGGTGACAGGTTCTCTGTATATATAATCTGCTCAGCTCCTCCTGCTCTATAACATGCTGTCTGCAGATTACACGTTGACAGGTTCTCTGTATATATAATCTGCTCAGCTCCCCCTGCTCTATAACACACTGCCTGCAGATTACATGGTGACAGGTTCTCTATATATAATCTGCTCAGCTCCTCCTGCTCTATAACACGCTGCCTGCAGATTACATGGTGACAGGTTCTCTGTATATATAATCTGCTCAGCTCCTCCTGCTCTATAACATGCTGCCTGCAGATTACATGGTGACAGGTTCTCTTTATATACAATCTGCTCAGCTCCTCCTGCTCTATAACACGATGCCTGCAGATTACATGGTGACAGGTTCTCTTTATATATAATCTGCTCAGCTCCTCCTGCTCTATAACACGCTGCCTGCAGATTACATGGTGACAGGTTCTCTTTATATATAATCTGCTCAGCCCCTCCTGCTCTATAACACGCTGCCTGCAGATTACATGGTGACAGGTTCTCTTTATATATAATCTGCTCAGCTCCTCCTGCTCTATAACACGCTGCCTGCAGATTACATGGTGACAGGTTCTCTTTATATATAATCTGCTCAGCTCCTCCTGCTCTATCACACGCTGCCTGCAGATTACATGGTGACAGGTTCTCTGTATATATAATCTGCCCAGCTCCTCCTGCTCTATAACACGCTGCCTGCAGATTACATGGTGACAGGTTCTCTTTATATATAATCTGCTCAGCTCCTCCTGCTCTATAACACACTGCCTGCAGATTACCTCCAGTGACAGGTGACAGGTTCTCTTTATATATAATCTGCTCAGCTCCTCCTGCTCTATAACACACTGCCTGCAGATTACATGGTGACAGGTTCTCTTTATATATAATCTGCTCAGCTCCTCCTGCTCTATAACACACTGCCTGCAGATAACATGGTGACAGGTTCTCTTTATATATAATCTGCTCAGCTCCTCCTGCTCTATAACACGCTGCCTGCAGATTACATGGTGACAGGTTCTCTTTATATATAATCTGCTCAGCTCCTCCTGCTCTATAACACGCTGCCTGCAGATTACATGGTGACAGGTTCTCTTTATATATAATCTGCTCAGCTCCTCCTGCTCTATAACACGCTGCCTGCAGATTACACGGTGACAGGTTCTCTTTATATATAATCTGCTCAGCTCCTCCTGCTCTATAACACGCTGCCTGCAGATTACACGGTGACAGGTTCTCTGTATATATAATTTGCTCAGCTCCTCCTGCTCTATAACACGCTGCCTGCAGATTACATGGTGACAGGTTCTCTTTATATATAATCTGCTCAGCTCCTCATGCTCTATAACACGCTGTATAATACACCGTACAGCTCCTCTATTATACTATATAATACACCGTACAGCTCCTCTATTATACTGTATAATACACCGTACAGCTCCTCTATTATACTGTATAATACACCGTACAGCTCCTCTATTATACTGTATAATACACCGTACAGCTCCTCTATTATACTATATAATACACCGTACATCTCCTCTATTATACTGTATAATGCACCGTACAGCTCCTCTATTATACTGTATAATACACCGTACAGCTTCTCTATTATACTGTATAATATACTGTACAGCTCCTCTATTATACTGTATAATACACCGTACAGCTCTTCTATTATACTGTATAATACACCGTACAGCTCCTCTATTATACTGGATAATACACTGTACAGCTCCTCTATTATACTGTATATTACACCATACAGCTCCTCTATTATACTGTATAATACACCGTACAGCTCTTCTATTATACTGTATAATACACCGTACAGCTCCTCTATTATACTGTATAATACACCGTACAGCACCTCTATTATACTGTATAATACACCGTACAGCTCCTCTGTTATACTGTATAATACACCGTACAGCTCCTCTGTTATACTGTATAATACACCGTACAGCTCCTCTATTATACTGTATAATACACCGTACAGCTCCTCTATTATACTGTATAATACACCATACAGCTCATCTATTATACTATATAATAAACCGTACAGCTCCTCTATTATACTATATAATATACCGTACAGCTCCTCTATTATACTGTATAATACACCGTACAGCTCCTCTATTATACTGTATAATACACCATACAGCTCCTCTATTATACTGTATAATACACCGTACAGCTCCTCTATTATACTGTATAATACACCGTACAGCTCCTCAATTATACTATATAATACACCGTACAGCTCCTCTGTTATACTGTATAATACACCGTACAGCTCCTCTATTATACTGTATAATACACCGTACAGCTCCTCTATTATACTGTATAATACACCGTACAGCTCCTCTATTATACTGTATAATACACCATACAGCTCATCTATTATACTATATAATAAACCGTACAGCTCCTCTATTATACTATATAATATACCGTACAGCTCCTCTATTATACTGTATAATACACCGTACAGCTCCTCTATTATACTGTATAATACACCATACAGCTCCTCTATTATACTGTATAATACACCGTATAGCTCCTCTATTATACTGTATAATACACCGTACAGCTCCTCTATTATACTGTATAATACACCGTACAGCTCCTCAATTATACTATATAATACACCGTACAGCTCCTCTGTTATACTGTATAATACACCGTACAGCTCCTCTATTATACTGTATAATACACCGTACAGCTCCTCTATTATACTGTATAATACACGGTACAGCTCCTCTATTATACTGTAGAATACACCATACAGCTCCTCTATTATACTATATAATACACCGTACAGCTCCTCTGTTATACTGTATAATACACCGTACAGCTCCTCTATTATACTGTATAATACACCGTACAGCTCCTCTGTTATACTGTATAATACACCGTACAGCTCCTCTATTATACTGTATAATATACCGTACAGCTCCTCTATTATACTATATAATACACCGTACAGCTCCTCTATTATACTATATAATACACCGTACAGCTCCTCTGTTATACTGTATAATACACCATACAGCTCCTCTATTATACTGTATAATACACCGTACAGCTCCTCTATTATACTATATAATAGACCGTACAGCTCCTCTATTATACTGTAGAATACACCGTACAGCTCCTCTATTATACTGTATAATACACCGTACAGCTCCTCTATTATACTGTATAATACACCGTACAGCTCCTCTATTATACTGTATAATACACCGTACAGCTCCTCTATTATACTGTATAATACACTGTACAGCTCCTCTATTATACTGTATAATACACCGTACAGCTCCTCTATTATACTGTATAATACACCATACAGCTCCTCTATTATACTGTATAATACACCGTACAGCTCCTCTATTATACTATATAATACACCGTACAGCTCCTCTATTATACTGTATAATAGACCGTACAGCTCCTCTATTATACTATATAATACACCGTACAGCTCCTCTATTATACTATATAATACACCGTACAGCTCCTCTATTATACTGTGTAATACACCGTACAGCTCCTCTATTATACTGTATAATACACCGTACAGCTCCTCTATTATACTGTATAATACACCGTACAGCTCCTCTATTATACTGTATAATACACCGTACAGCTCCTCTATTATACTGTATAATACACCGTACAGCTCCTCTATTATACTATATAATACACCGTACAGCTCCTCTATTATACTATATAATACACCGTACAGCTCCTCTATTATACTGTGTAATACACCGTACAGCTCCTCTATTATACTGTATAATACACCGTACAGCTCCTCTATTATACTGTATAATACACCGTACAGCTCCTCTATTATACTGTATAATACACCGTACAGCTCCTCTATTATACTGTATAATATCGCCCCGTATCTGATGCACAGAATCCCGTTGATCTCTTGCTTTATTACAAATCTAGACTTGTATCCCCCCCTATTTGTTCCTGGTGGGGGATTATCCGCACTCACATCGATGCCATATGCCAGTGCACCCAGCCCCCATCCTCTGTATGCCTGTCAGCTCATGCGCAGTACCATGCGAGGCCTTACATAAAGCCCCCGCGTCCCTCCTGCACAGACGGGTCACCTTCTCCACCTCCAGCCCCTCAGCAGGTTCCCCATAGTGCCTGCAGCTGGTATTAATGCAGAATGGAGGCTGATTGGGGATTATATCTGCGTGTGTGACGGAGGGGGAGGCGAAGCCCCGTGTGGCAGAGTGACCTTGACCAATGACAGCCGAAACCAGTGGGCCCCGAGCCTCCGAATATTGTCTGTCCAGGAAATGTAGGGTTAATATTGCCGATGACAGAATACAAAGCCCCATATATACTGCACAGTATGGACTAATCTGTATATAGGGCCAGTATAGACTGCTCTGTATATAGGGCCAGTATAGACTGCTCTGTATATAGGGCCAGTATAGACTGCTCTGTATATAGGGCCAGTATAGACTGCTCTGTATATAGGGCCAGTATAGACTGCTCTGTATATAGGGCCAGTATAGACTGCTCTGTATACAAAGCCCAGTGTAGACTGCTCAGTATATAGGGCCAGTATAGACTGCTCTGTATATAGGGCCAGTATAGACTGCTCTGTATATAGGGCCAGTATAGACTGCTCTGTATATAGGGCAAGTATAGACTGCTCTGTATATAGGGCCAGTATAGACTGCTCTGTATACAAAGCCCAGTGTAGACTGCTCAGTATATAGGGCCAGTATAGACTGCTCTGTATATAGGGCCAGTATAGACTGCTCTGTATATAGGGCCAGTATAGACTGCTCTGTATATAGGGCCAGTATAGACTGCTCTATATATAGGGCCAGTATAGACTGCTCTGTATTTAGGGCCAGTATAGACTGCTCTGTATATAGGGCCAGTATAGAATGCTCTGTATATAGGGCCAGTATAGACTAATCTGTATATAGGGCCAGTATAGACTGCTCTGTATATAGGGCCAGTATAGACTGCTCTGTATATAGGGCAAGTATAGACTGCTCTGTATATAGAGGTCAGTATAGACTGCTCTGTATATAGAGGTCAGTATAGACTGCTCTGTATATAGGGCCAGTATAGACTGCTCAGTATATAGAGGTCAGTATAGACTGCTCTGTATATAGGGCCAGTATAGACTGCTCTGTATATAGAGGTCAGTATAGACTGCTCTGTATATAGAGGCCAGTATAGACTAATCTGTATATAGGGCCAGTATAGACTGCTCTGTATATAGGGCCAGTATAGACTGCTCTGTATATAGGGCCAGTATAGACTGCTCTGTATATAGGGCCGGTATAGACTGCTCTGTATACAAAGCCCAGTATAGACTGCTCTGTATATAGGGCCAGTATAGACTGCTCTGTATATTGGGCCAGTATAGACTGCTCTGTATATAGGGCCAGTATAGACCGCTCTGTATATAGGGCAAGTATAGACTGCTCTGTATATAGGGCCAGTATAGACTGCTCTGCATATAGGGCCAGTATAGACTGCTCTGTATATAGGGCCAGTATAGACTGCTCTGCATATAGGGCCAGTATAGACTGCTCTGTATATAGGGCCAGTATAAACTGCTCAGTATATAGGGCCAGTATAGACTGCTCTGTATATAGGGCCAGTATAGACTGCTCTGCATATAGGGCCAGTATAGACTGCTCTGTATATAGGGCCAGTATAAACTGCTCAGTATATAGGGCCAGTATAGACTGCTCTGTATATAGGGCCAGTATAGACTGCTCTGTATATAGGGCCAGTATAGACTGCTCTGTATATAGAGGTCAGTATAGACTGCTCTGTATATAGGGCCAGTATAGACTGCTCTGTATATAGGGCCAGTATAGACTGCTCTGTATATAGGGCCAGTATAGACTGCTCTGTATATAGGGCCAGTATAGACTGCTCTGTATACAGAGCCTAGTATAGACTGCTCTGTATATAGGGCCAGTATAGACTGCTCTGTATATAGGGCCAGTATAGACTGCTCTGTATATAGGGCCAGTATAGACTGCTCTGTATAAAAAGCCCAGTATAGACTGCTCTGTATATAGGGCCAGTATAGACTGCTCTGTATATAGGGCCAGTATAGACTGCTCTGTATATAGGGCCAGTATAGACTGCTCTGTATATAGGGCCAGTGTAGACTGCTCTGTATATAGGGCCAGTATAGACTGCTCTGTATATAGGGCCAGTATAGACTGCTCTGTATATAGGACCAGTATAGACTGCTCTGTATATAGAGGTCAGTATAGACTGCTCTGTATATAGGGCCAGTATAGACGGCTTTGTATATAGGGCCAGTATAGACTGCTCTGTATACAAAGCCCAGTGTAGACTGCTCTGTATATAGGGCCAGTATAGACTGCTCTGTATATAGGGCCAGTATAGACTGCTCTGTATATAGGGCCAGTAAAGACTGCTCTGTATATAGGGCAAGTATAGACTGCTCTGTATATAGGGCCAGTATAGACTGCTCTGGATATAGGGCCAGTATAGACTGCTCTGTATATAGGGCCAGTATAGACTGCTCTGTATATAGGGCAAGTATAGACTGCTCTGTATATAGGGTCAGTATAGACTGCTCTGTATATAGGGCCAGTGCAGACTGCTCTGTATATAGGGCCAGTATAGACAGCTCTGTATATAGGGCCAGTATAGACTGCTCTGTATACAAAGCCCAGTATAGACTGCTCTGTATATAGGGCCAGTATAGACTGCTCTGTATATAGGGCCAGTATAGACTGCTCTGTATATAGGGCCAGTATAGACTGCTCTGTATATAGGGCCAGTATAGACTGCTCTGTATATAGAGGTCAGTATAGACTGATCAGTATATAGGGCCAGTATAGACTGCTCAGTATATAGAGGTCAGTATAGACTGCTCTGTATATAGGGCCAGTATAGACTGTTCTGTATATAGAGGTCAGTATAGACTGCCATGTATATAGGGCCAGTATAGACTGCTCTGTATATAGGGCCAGTATAGACTGCTCTGTATACAAAGCCCAGTGTAGACTGCTCTGTATATAGGGCCAGTATAGACTGCTCTGTATATAGGGCCAGTATAGACTGCTCTGTATATAGGGCCAGTATAGACTGCTCTGTACATAGGGCCAGTATAGACTGCTCTGTGTATAGGGCCAGTATAGACTGCTCTGTATATAGGGTCAGTATAGACTGCTCTGTATATAGAGCCAGTATAGAATGCTCTGTATATAGGGCCAGTATAGACTGCTCTGTATATAGGGCCAGTATAGACTGCTCTGTATATAGGGCAAGTATAGACTGCTCTGTATATAGAGGTCGGTATAGACTGCTCTGTATATAGGGCCAGTGCAGACTGCTCTGTATATAGGGCCAGTATAGACGGCTCTATATATAGGGCCAGTATAGACTGCTCTGTATACAAAGCCCAGTATAGACTTCTCTGTATATAGGGCCAGTATAGACTGCTCTGTATATAGGGCCAGTATAGACTGCTCTGTATATAGGGCCAGTATAGACTGCTCTGTATATAGGGCCAGTATAGACTGCTCTGTATATAGAGGTCAGTATAGACTGCTCTGTATATAGGGCCAGTATAGACTGCTCTGTATATAAGGCCAGTATAGACTGCTCTGTATATAGGGCCAGTATAGACTGCTCTGTATACAAAGCCCAGTGTAGACTGCTCAGTATACAGAGGTCAGTATAGACTGCTCTGTATATAGGGCCAGTATAGACTGCTCTGTATACAAAGCCCAGTGTAGACTGCTCAGTATACAGAGGTCAGTATAGACTGCTCTGTATACAAAGCCCAGTATAGACTGCTCAGTATACAGAGGTCGGTATAGACTGCTCAGTATACAGAGGTCAGTATAGACTGCTCAGTATACAGAGGTCAGTATAGACTGCTCAGTATACAGAGGTCAGTATAGACTGCTCAGTATACAGAGGTCGGTATAGACTGCTCAGTATACAGAGGTCGGTATAGACTGCTCAGTATACAGAGGTCGGTATAGACTGCTCAATATACAAAGGTCAGTATAGACTGCTCAGTATATAGAGGTCGGTACAGACTGCTCAGTATACAGAGGTCGGTATAGACTGCTCAGTATACAGAGGTCGGTATAGACTGCTCAGTATACAGAGGTCGGTATAGACTGCTCAGTATACAGAGGTCGGTATAGACTGCTCAGTATACAGAGGTCGGTATAGACTGCTCAGTATACAGAGGTCGGCATAGACTGCTCAGTATACAGAGGTCGGTATAGACTGCTCAGTATACAGAGGTCAGTATAGACTGCTCAGTATACAGAGGTCAGTATAGACTGCTCAGTATACAGAGGTCGGTATAGACTGCTCAATATACAAAGGTCAGTATAGACTGCTCAGTATACAGAGGTCGGTATAGACTGCTCAGTATAGAGTTCAGTATAGACTGCTCAGTATACAGAGGTCGGTATAGACTGCTCACTATACAGAGGTCGGTATAGACTGCTCAGTATACAGAGGTCGGTATAGACTGCTCAGTATACAGAGGTCGGTATAGACTGCTCTGTATATAAAGCTCAGTATAGACTGCTCTGAATATAAAGCCCAGTATAGACTGCTCTGTATATAAAGCACAGAATAGACTGCTCTGTATACAAACCCCAGTATAGACTGCTCTGTATATAAAGCCCAGTATAGACTGCTCTGTATATAAAGCCCAGTATAGACTGCTCTGTATATAAAGCCCAGTATAGACTGCTCTGTGTATAAAGCCCAGTATAGACTGCTCTGTATACAAAGCCCAGTATAGACTGCTCTGTATACAAAGCCCAGTATAGACTGCTCTGTATAGAAAGCCAAGTATAGACTGCTCTGTATATAAAGCCCAGTATAGACTGCTCTGTATAGAAAGCCCAGTATAGACTGCTCTGTATATAAAGCCCAGTATAGACTGCTCTGTATACAAAGCCCAGTATAGACTGCTCTGTATACAAAGCCCAGTATAGACTGCTCTGTATACAAAGCCCAGTATAGACTGCTCTGTATATAAAGCCCAGTATAGACTGCTCTGTGTATAAAGCCCAGTATAGACTGCTCTGTATATAAAGCCCAGTATAGACTGCTCTGTGTATAAAGCCCAGTATAGACTGCTCTGAATATAAAGCCCAGAATAGACTGCTCTGTATATAAAGCTCAGTATAGACTGCTCTGTAAATAAAGCTCAGTATAGACTGCTCTGTATATAAAGCCCAGTATAGACTGCTTTGTATATAAAGCCCAGTATAGACTGCTCTGTATATAAAGCCCAGTATAGACTGCTCTGTGTATAAAGCCCAGTATAGACTGCTCTGTATATAAAGCCCAGTATAGACTGCTCTGTGTATAAAGCCCAGTATAGACTGCTCTGTATACAAACCCCAGTATAGACTGCTCTGTATATAAAGCCCAGTATAGACTGCTCTGTGTATAAAGCCCAGTATAGACTGCTCTGTATATAAAGCCCAGTATAGACTGCTCTGTATACAAACCCCAGTATAGACTGCTCTGTATATAAAGCCCAGTATAGACTGCTCTGTGTATAAAGCCCAGTATAGACTGCTCTGTATATAAAGCCCAGTATAGACTGCTCTGTATACAAACCCCATTGTAGACTGCACAGTATATAAAGCCCAAAATAGACTGCACAGTATATAAAGCCCAGTATAGACTGCTCAGTATACAGAGGTCAGTATAGACTGCTCAGTATACAGAGGTCAGTATAGACTGCTCAGTATACAGAGGTCGGTATAGACTGCTCTGTATACAGAGGTCGGTATAGACTGCTCAGTATACAGAGGTCGGTATAGACTGCTCAGTATACAGAGGTCAGTATAGACTGCTCAGTATACAGAGGTCGGTATAGACTGCTCAGTATACAGAGGTCAGTATAGACTGCTCAGTATACAGAGGTCGGTATAGACTGCTCAGTATACAGAGGTCAGTATAGACTGCTCAGTATACAGAGGTCAGTATAGACTGCTCAGTATACAGAGGTCGGTATAGACTGCTCAGTATACAGAGGTCAGTATAGACTGCTCAGTATACAGAGGTCGGCATAGACTGCTCAGTATACAGAGGTCGGTATAGACTGCTCAGTATACAGAGGTCGGTATAGACTGCTCAGTATACAGAGGTCAGTATAGACTGCTCAGTATACAGAGGTCGGCATAGACTGCTCAGTATACAGAGGTCAGTATAGACTGCTCAGTATACAGAGGTCGGTATAGACTGCTCAGTATACAGAGGTCAGTATAGACTGCTCAGTATACAGAGGTCGGTATAGACTGCACAGTATACAGAGGTCGGTATAGACTGCTCAGTATACAGAGGTCGGTATAGACTGCTCAGTATACAGAGGTCGGTATAGACTGCTCAGTATATAGGGGTCAGTATAGACTGCTCAGTATACAGAGGTCAGTATAGACTGCTCAGTATACAGAGGTCAGTATAGACTGCTCAGTATACAGAGATCGGTATAGACTGCTCAGTATACAGAGGTCAGTATAGACTGCTCAGTATACAGAGGTCAGTATAGACTGCTCAGTATACAGAGGTCAGTATAGACTGCTCAGTATACAGAGGTCGGCATAGACTGCTCAGTATACAGAGGTCAGTATAGACTGCTCAGTATACAGAGGTCAGTATAGACTGCTCAGTATACAGAGGTCGGCATAGACTGCTCAGTATACAGAGGTCAGTATAGACTGCTCAGTATACAGAGGTCAGTATAGACTGCTCAGTATACAGAGATCAGTATAGACTGCTCAGTATACAGAGGTCAGTATAGACTGCTCAGTATACAGAGGTCGGTATAGACTGCTCAGTATACAGAGGTCGGTATAGACTGCTCAGTATACAGAGGTCGGTATAGACTGCTCAGTATACAGAGGTCAGTATAGACTGCTCAGTATACAGAGGTCGGTATAGACTGCTCAGTATACAGAGGTCGGTATAGACTGCTCAGTATACAGAGGTCGGTATAGACTGCTCAGTATACAGAGGTCGGTATAGACTGCTCAGTATACAGAGGTCGGTATAGACTGCTCAGTATACAGAGGTCAGTATAGACTGCTCAGTATACAGAGGTCGGTATAGACTGCTCAATATACAGAGGTCGGTATAGACTGCTCAGTATACAGAGGTCAGTATAGACTGCTCAGTATACAGAGGTCGGTATAGACTGCTCAGTATACAGAGGTCGGTATAGACTGCTCAGTATACAGAGGTCGGCATAGACTGCTCAGTATAGAGTTCAGTATAGACTGCTCAGTATACAGAGGTCAGTATAGACTGCTCAGTATACAGAGATCAGTATAGACTGCTCAGTATACAGAGGTCGGTATAGACTGCTCAGTATACAGAGGTCAGTATAGACTGCTCAGTATACAGAGGTCAGTATAGACTGCTCAGTATACAGAGGTCGGTATAGACTGCTCAGTATACAGAGGTCGGTATAGACTGCTCAGTATACAGAGGTCGGTATAGACTGCTCAGTATACAGAGGTATGGTATAGACTGCTCAGTATACAGAGGTCGGTATAGACTGCTCAGTATACAGAGGTCGGTATAGACTGCTCAGTATACAGAGGTCAGTATAGACTGCTCAGTATACAGAGGTCAGTATAGACTGCTCAGTATACAGAGGTCAGTATAGACTGCTCAGTATACAGAGGTCGGTATAGACTGCTCAGTATACAGAGGTCGGTATAGACTGCTCAGTATACAGAGGTCGGTATAGACTGCTCAGTATACAGAGGTCGGTATAGACTGCTCAGTATACAGAGGTCAGTATAGACTGCTCAGTATACAGAGGTCAGTATAGACTGCTCAGTATACAGAGGTCGGTATAGACTGCTCAGTATACAGAGGTCGGTATAGACTGCTCAGTATACAGAGGTATGGTATAGACTGCTCAGTATACAGAGGTCGGTATAGACTGCTCAGTATACAGAGGTCGGTATAGACTGCTCAGTATACAGAGGTCGGTATAGACTGCTCAGTATACAGAGGTCGGTATAGACTGCTCAGTATACAGAGGTCAGTATAGACTGCTCAGTATACAGAGGTCAGTATAGACTGCTCAGTATACAGAGGTCAGTATAGACTGCTCAGTATACAGAGGTCGGTATAGACTGCTCAGTATACAGAGGTCGGTATAGACTGCTCAGTATACAGAGGTCGGTATAGACTGCTCAGTATACAGAGGTCGGTATAGACTGCTCAGTATACAGAGGTCAGTATAGACTGCTCAATATACAAAGGTCAGTATAGACTGCTCAGTATAGAGTTCAGTATAGACTGCTCAGTATACAGAGGTCGGAATAGACTGCTCACTATACAGAGGTCGGTATAGACTGCTCAGTATACAGAGGTCGGTATAGACTGCTCAGTATACAGAGGTCAGTATAGACTGCTCAGTATACAGAGGTCGGTATAGACTGCTCAGTATACAGAGGTCAGTATAGACTGCTCAGTATACAGAGGTCGGTATAGACTGCTCAGTATACAGAGGTCGGTATAGACTGCTCAGTATACAGAGGTCGGTATAGACTGCTCAGTATACAGAGGTCGGTATAGACTGCTCAGTATACAGAGGTCGGTATAGACTGCTCAGTATACAGAGGTCAGTATAGACTGCTCAGTATACAGAGGTCGGTATAGACTGCTCAGTATACAGAGGTCGGTATAGACTGCTCAGTATACAGAGGTCGGTATAGACTGCTCAGTATAGATTGATCTAATTGTGCCCTTTAGAAATTTCAGGAGATTAAATGCATCACGCATCCGTCCCCCCCCCCTTCTTCCGGACTGCGGGTGTGTCACTGTGCTTTACCCTGCAGGCGCCCGCTGTCCCGCAGGACGTCATTTGTAGCCCCCTCGGACTGATGGAATCCTGGACCCCATTAATATCATTAATGAGAAATTTTATAATCATGAAAACAGAAATCCGAATTCCTCCCTCGATGTGACGCACAGACGGGGACACGGGGCGACGCCTCCGCGCGAATACCACCATGTGACCTTCAAGTGCCCTTCTCCCATTTTAACTCTTTCCAAACCAAGTTACCCCTCATCAATTCTACATTGCAGACACCAAATGTTAACCCATTCACCACCAGAATGCAAGATTCTTTCCTCCCCCAACTCGAGTGAAAAGACGTGATTTTGGGCCCCCTGTTCCCCACTACCCCCATCATTGTCCTTCCTTCTCTCCCACCGCCATCTCCTCTCGTCTCCTCGGTAAATGACCTCATCTGGTTTTCTAAGGGTTTCTCCTCTCCGTCATCCTCTGGAGTGTGACAGACATACAGACACCGCATTGCGCCGTGCACACAATCATCCACAACTCAACGCACAGTTGTGCCCGGTGTTAACCTTTTAACTGCCAGACATATAAAAAATCTGTACACCAGAGACCCCGTGTATAATGAGGCAAGATTCACACAAAGCGTTTACTGGAAAATGGGATGTTTGCCTAAGGGGCTGCGTTCAGGACTATGGACAGATCACGGAAACTGTTCTGGGACCGAGAGCTCCCGGTGATCTGTGAAGGACCTTGGAGAGCTCCCAGTGATCTGTTCGGGGCCATGGAGAGCTCCCGGTGATCTGTTAGGGACCTTGGAGAGCTCCTGGTGATCTGTGAGGGACCTTGGAGAGCTCCCGGTGATCTGTTAGGGACCTTGGAGAGCTCCCAGTGATCTGTTCGGGGCCATGGAGAGCTCCCGGTGATCTGTGAGGGACCTTGGAGAGCTCCCGGTGATCTGTGAGGGACCTTGGAGAGCTCCCAGTGATTTGTTCGGGGCCATGGAGAGCTCCCAGTGATCTGTTAGGGACCTTGGAGAGCTCCCAGTGATCTGTTCGGGACCTTGGAGAGCTCCTGGTGATCTGTGAGGGACCTTGGAGAGCTCCCGGTGATCTGTTAGGGACCTTGGAGAGCTCCCAGTGATCTGTTCGGGGCCATGGAGAGCTCCCAGTGATCTGTTAGGGACCTTGGAGAACTCCCAGTGATCTGTTCGGGACCATGGAGAGCTCCCGATGATCTGTTCGGGACCACGGAGAGCTCCAGGTGATCTGTTCGGGGCCATGGAGAGCTCCCGGTGATTTGTTAGGGACCTTGGAGAGCTCCCGTTGATCTGTTAGGGACCTTGGAGAGCTCCCGGTGATCTGTTAGGGACCTTGGAGAGCTCCCGGTGATCTGTTAAGGACCTTGGAGAGCTCCCGTTGATCTCTTCAGGACCATGGACAGCACCTGGTGATCTGTTCGGGACCATGGAGAGCTCCCGGTGATCTGTCCGGGACCATGGAGAGCTCCCGGTGAGCTGTTCGGGTCCATGGAGATCTCCCGGTGATCTGTTCGGGACCATGGAGAGCTCCAGGTGATCTGTTAGGGAACATGGAGAGCTTCCGGTTATCTCTTCAGGACCATGGAGAGCTCCCAGTGATGTGGTCGGGTCAGTGGAGAGCTCCCGGTGATCTGTTAGGGACCATGGAGAGCTCCCGGTGATCTGTTCAGGACAATGGAGAGATCCCAGTGATCTGTTCGGGACCATGGAGAGCTCCCGGTGATCTGTTCAGGACAATGGAGAGATCCCAGTGATCTGTTTGTGACCATGGAGAGCTCCCAGTGATCTGTTCAGAACAATGGAGAGATCCCAGTGATCTGTTTGTGACCATGGAGAGCTCCCAGTGATCTGTTCAGGACAATGGAGAGTTCCCGGTGATCTGTTTGGGACCATGGAGAGCTCCCAGTGATCTGTTCGGGACGATGGAGAATTGTCTGTGATCAATTCAGTAGCAAGGAGAGCTCCTGGTGATTAGTTCAGGATCATGGAGAGTTCCAGGTGATTGATTGCATCGGGATCATAGAGAGCTCCAGGTGATGTCTCTAGGATCATAGAGAGCTCCGGTTGATGATTCCAGGATCATTCAGTTCCAGGTGATTTGTTCAGGACTATTAAGATGTAGATGACCTGTCCAGGACCATATGAAGAGTCCAGATGATCTGTTCAGAACCCTATATAGAGTCCAGGTAACATGTTCAGGGCCATATACGGAGTCCAGATGATCTGCTTCGGACCATATGAAGAGTCCAGGTGATCTGTTCAGAACCCTATATAGAGTCCAGGTAACATGTTCAGGGCCATATACGGAGTCCAGATGATCTGCTTCGGACCATATGAAGAGTCCAGGTGATCTGTTCAGGACCATATGAAGAGTCTAGATCCCCTGTTTGGGACCACATGAAGAGTGCAGATCACCTGTTCAGAACCATAAGAAGAGTCCACATTACCTGTTCAGGACCACATAAAGAGTCCACATGACCTGTTCAGGACCATATGAAGAGTCCAGGTGATCTGTTTAGGACCATGGGGAGCTCCAGATGATCTGTTCCAGACTACAGAGAGCTTTAAGAGCAGATTTAGAAAGACATAGCTCTCGGACCATGTGCATGACCAGGGAAAGCTCTACAACCATGTGTCAGAACCAGGGAGACCTCTAGGACCAAGTGTCAGGACCAGGGAGACCTCTAGGACCAAGTGTCAGGACCAGGGAGACCTCTAGGACCAAGTGTCAGGACCAGGGAGACCTCTAGGACCAAGTGTCAGGACCTCTAGGGCCATGTTCAGAACCAGGAATACGCATCAGAACCATGGAGATATCCGGTGCCTTGCATCAATACAAAGGAGACCTCTAGGACAATGCTCAGAACCAAGGACACCTCTAGGACAATGTTCCAGCACCAAGGACATCTCTACCACAACGTTCAGGACCAGGGAGACAGCTAGGACCCTGTGTTAGGACCAGGAAGACCTCTAGCACCAAGTGTCAGGACCAGGGACACCTCTAGGACCATGCTCAGGACCAGGAAGACCTCTAGGACCATGCTCAGGACCAGGGAGACCTCTAGGACCATGCTCCGGACCAGGGAGACCTCTAGGACCATGTGTCCAGACCAGGGACACCTGTAGGCTGATGTATGGGGAGGGTGGGCACCTCTAGGACCATGTTTCGGGACCCTGCAGAGCTCCTGAAGGACTGCTCCTAGCACAATGAGGCGCCGCTGTCTGGGTCGCCCAGACAAGCTCCATACTCACCCCCATGTCTCTACCGCGGGCAGGGAGCAGCTGTGGCCGGAATCCTGGCAGGGGAAGGGGGACAGAGAGCGGAGGAGACAGAAGAGAGGGGCAGAGAGCAGAGGAGAGAGGCAGAGGCGGCTGCGGGTGAAGCGGCTCTGAGCTCGGTGGCGGCTGCTCGCTCCCTCCCGCTCCCGCGCTTCTCCCCCCTCTCACACCGTTGGTCCCTCATATGCTGCAGCACTCAGGCCACACCCCCAGGAAACTCTGCACCAATCACAGGCCGGGATGAGTCCTCCCCACCTGTCACCCTAATGCGCCCTCCCCTTTTATTGCAGCTGTTACATTCCTGAAGGTGAGTGTAAGTGTGAACTGAGCCGCAGGTGTGAAGTTTGTGAGTGCCGGACTGAGGGAAAGAGCCGGACTGATGGAGTCCAGACTGAGGACAGGTGTGAGTGCCAGACCCTGAGAGGGAGAGAGCCGGACTGAGGGAAACCAGACTCACAGGTGTGTGTCCCAGACTGAGTGAAAGAGCTGGACTGAGGGAAACCAGACTGACAGGCGCGAGTGCCGTACTGAGGGATAGAGCCAGACTGAGGGAAACCAGACTGACAGGTGAGAGTGCCGGACTGAGGGACAGAGCTGGACTGGGGGAAACCAGACTGACAGGTGCGAGTGCTGGAATGAGGGAGACCAGATGGACGACAGGTGTGAGTGCTGGACTGAGGGAGAGAGCCGGACTGAGTGAAACCAGACTGACAGGTGCGAGTGCTGGACTGAGAGAGACCAGACTGACAGGGGTGAGTGCCGGACTAAGGGAGAGAGCCAGACTGAGGGAGACCAGACGGAGGACAGGTGTGAGTGCCAGACCCTGAGAGGGAGAGTGCCGGACTGAGGGAAACCAGACTCACAGGTGTGTGTCCCAGACTGAGGGAGAGAGCTGGACTGAGGGAAACCAGACTGACAGGTGTGAGTGCCGTACTGAGGGAGAGAGCCGGACTGAGGGAAACCAGACTGACAGGTGAGAGTGCCGGACTGAGGGAGAGAGCTGGACTGGGGGAAACCAGACTGACAGGTGCGAGTGCTGGAATGAGGGAGACCAGATGGACGACAGGTGTGAGTGCTGGATTGAGGGAGAGAACCGGACTGAGTGAAACCAGACTGACAGGTGTAAGTGCTGGACTGAGAGAGACCAGACTGACAGGGGTGAGTGCCGGACTGAGGGAGAGAGCCAGATTGAGGGAGACCAGAAGAGGACAGGTGTGAGTGCCAGACCCTGAGAGGGAGAGTGCCGGACTGAGGGAAACCAGACTGACAGGTGTGAGTGCCAGACTGAGGAAGAGAGCCAGACTGAGGGAAACCAGACTGACAGGTGCGAGTGCCAGACTGAGAGAGACCAGACTGACGACAGGTGTGAGTGCCGGACTGAGGGAGACCAGACGGACAGGTGTGAGTGCCGGACTGAGGGAGACCAGACTGATGACAGGTGTGAGTGCCGGACTGAGGGAGACCAGACTGATGACAGGTGTAAGTGCCGGACTGAGGCAGACCAGACTGATGAAAAGTGTGAGTGCCGGACTGATGTAGAGCAGACTGACTACAGGTTAGAGTGCCAGACTGAGGGAGACCAGACTGACAGATGTGAGTGCCGGACTGAGGGAGACTAGACTAACAGGTGTGAGTGCTGGACTGATGGAGACCAGACTGATGACAGGTGTGAGTGCCGGACTGAGGGAAACCAGACTGACCACAGGTGTGAGTGCCGGACTGAGGGAAACCAGACAGATGACAGGTGTGAGTGCCGGACTGAGGGAGACCAGACTGACGACAGGAGTGAGTGCCGGACTGAGGGAAACCAGACTGATGACAGGTGTGAGTGCCAGACTGAGGAAGACCAGACTGACGACAGGTGTGAGTGCCGGACTGAGGGAGACCAGATTGACGACAGGTGTAAGTGACCTTTTCAGGACTATATGAAAAGTCCACATTACCTGTTCAGGACAACATAAAAAGTCCACATGATCTGTTCAGGACCATATGAAGAGTCCAAATGATCTGTTCAGGACCATATGACGAGTCCAGGTGATCTGTTTCAGACTACAGAGAGCTTTAAGAGCAGATTTAGAAAGACATAGCTCTCGGACCATGTGTCAGGACCAGGGAGACCTCTAGTGCCAAGTGTCAGGACCTCTAGGGCCATGTTCAGAACCAGGAATATGCATCAAAACCATGGAGATATCTGGTGCCTTGCATCAATACAAAGGAGACCTCTAGGACAATGCTCAGAACCAAGGACACCTCTAGGACAATGTTTCAGCACCAAGAACATATCTCCCACAACGTTCAGGACCAGGGAGACCTCTAGCACCAGGTGTCAGGACCAGGGACACCTCTAGGACCATGCTCAGGACCAGGGAGACCTCTAGGACAATGCTCAGGACCAGGGAAACCTCTAGGATGACAGGTGTAAGTGCCGGACCGAGGAAGAGAGCCGGACTGAGGGAAACCAGACTGACAGATGAGAGTGCCAGACTGAGAGAGACCAGACTGACGACAGGTGTGAGTGCCGGAATGAGGGAGACCAGACTGATGACAGGTGTGAGTGCCGGACTGAGGGAGACCAGACTGATGACAAGTGTGGGTGCCGGACTGAGGAAAACCAGACTGATGACAGGTGTGAGTGCCAGACTGAGGGAGACCAGACTGAGGACACGTGTGAGTGCGAGACTGAGGAAGACCAGACTGACGACAGGTGTGAGTGCCGGACTGAGGTAGACCAGACTGATGACAGGTGTGAGTGCTGGACTGAGGGAGACCAGACTGACAGGTGTGAGTGCTGGACTGATGGAGACCAGACTGACCACAGGTGTGAATGCCAGACTGAGGGAAACCAGACTGATGACAGGTGTGAGTGCCGGACTGAGGGAGACCAGACTGATGACAGGTGTGAGTGCCGGACTGAGGGAGACCAGACTGATGACAAGTGTGGGTGCCGGACTGAGGAAAACCAGACTGACCACAGGTGTGAATGCCAGACTGAGGGAAACCAGACTGATGACAGGTGTGAGTGCCGGACTGAGGGAGACAAGACTGAAGACAGGTGTGAGTGCCGGATTGAGGGAGACCAGACTGATGACAGGTGGGAGTGCCGGACTGAGGGAGATCAGACTGACGGCAAGTGTGAGTGCCAGACTAAGAGAGAGAGTCGGACTGAGGGAGACCAGACTGAGGAGAGGTGTGAGTTCCAGACCCTGAGAGGGAAAGTGCCGGACTGAGGGAGACCAGACTGACAGGTGTAAGTGCCGGACTGAGGGAGACCAGACTAATGACAGGTGTGAGTGCCGGACTGAGGGAGACCAGGGTGATGACAGGTGTGAGTGCTGGGCTGAGGGAGACCAGACTGATGACAGGTGTGAGTGCCGGACTGAGGGAGACAAGACTTAGGACAGGTGTGAGTGCCGGACTGAGGGAGATCAGACTGACGGCAAGTGTGAGTGCCAGACTGAGGGAGAGAGCCGGACTGAGGGAGACCAGACTGAGGACATGTGTGAGGGCCAGACTCTGAAAGGGAAAGTGCTGGACTGAGGCAAACCAGACTGACAGGTGTGAGTGCTGGACTGAGGGAGACCAGACTGATGACAGGTGTGAGTGCCGGACTGAGGGAGACCAGACTGATGACAGGTGTGAGTGCCGGACTGAGTGAGACCAGGCCGAGGACAGGTGTGAGTGCCGGACTGAGGGAGATCAGACTGATGATAGGTATGAGTGCCGGACTGATGGAGACCAGACTGATGACAGGTGTGAGTGCCGGACTGAGGAAAACCAGACTGATGACAGGTGTGAGTGCCAGACTGAGGGAGACCAGACTGAGGACAGGTGTGAGTGCGAGACTGAGGAAGACCAGACTGAGGACAGGTGTGAGTGCCGGACTGAGTCAGACCAGACTGATGACAGGTGTGAGTGCTGGACTGAGGGAGACCAGACTGATGACAGGTGTGAGTGCCGGACTGAGGGAGACCAGACTGATGACAGGTGTGAGTGCCGGACTGAGGGAAACCAGGCCGAGGACGGGTGTGAGTGCCAGACTGAGGGAGACCAGACTGAGGACAGGTGTGAGTGCGAGACTGAGGAAGACCAGACTGACGACAGTTGTGAGTGCCGGACTGAGGCAGACCAGACTGATGACATGTGTGAGTGCTGGACTGAGGGAGACCAGACTGATGACAGGTGTGAGTGCCGGACTGAGGGAGACCAGACTGATGACAGGTGTGAGTGCCGGACTGAGGGAGACCAGGCTGAGGACGGGTGTGAGTGCCGGACTGAGGGAGATCAGACTGATGATAAGTATGAGTGCCGGACTGAGGGAGACCAGACTGATGACAGGTGTGAGTGCCGGACTGAGGGAGACCAGACTGATGACAAGTGTGAGTGCCGTACTGAGGAAAACCAGACTGATGACAGGTGTGAGTGCCAGACTGAGGGAGACCAGACTGAGGACAGGTGTGAGTGCTGGACTGAGGGAGACCAGACTGACAGGTGTGAGTGCTGGACTGATGGAGACCAGACTGACCACAGGTGTGAATGCCGGACTGAGGGAAACCAGACTGATGACAGGTGTGAGTGCCGGACTGAGGGAGACCAAATTGACGACAGGTGTGAGTGCCGGATTGAGGGAGACCAGACTGATGACAGATGGGAGTGCCGGACTGAGGGAGATCAGACTGACGGCAAGTGTGAGTGCCAGACTGAGGGAGAGAGTCGGACTGAGGGAGACCAGACTGAGGAGAGGTGTGAGTTCCAGACCCTGAGAGGGAAAGTGCTAGACTGAGGGAAACCAGTCGGACAGGTGTGAGTGCCGGACTGAGGGAGACCAGACTGACGACAGGTGTGAGTGCCGGACTGAGGGAGACCAGACTGATGACAGGTGTGAGTGCCGGACTGAGGGAGACCAGACTGATGACAGGTGTGAGTGCCGGACAGAGGGAGACAAGACTGAGGACAGGTGTGAGTGCCGGACTGAGGGAGATCAGACTGACGGCAAGTGTGAGTGCCAGACTGAGGGAGAGAGCCGGACTGAGGGAGACCAGACTGATGACAGGTGTGAGGGCCAGACCCTGAGAGGGAAAGTGCTGGACTGAGGGAAACCAGACTGACAGGTGTGAGTGCTGGACTGAGGGAGACCAGACTGGCGACAGGTGTGAGTGCAGGACTGAGGGAGAGAGCCTGACCGAGGGAAACCAGACTGACAGGTGTAAATGCCGGACTGATGGAGACCAGACTGACGACAGGTGTGAGTGCCGGACTGAGGGAGAACAGACTGACGACAGGTGTGAGTGCCTGACTGAGGGAGACCAGGCTGATGATAGGTATGAGTGCTGGACTGAGGGAGACCAGACTGATGACAGGTGTGAGTGCCGGACTGAGGGAGACCAGACTGATGACAAGTGTGAGTGCCGTACTGAGGAAAACCAGACTGATGACAGGTGTGAGTGCCAGACTGAGGGAGACCAGACTGATGACAAGTGTGAGTGCCGTACTGAGGAAAACCAGACTGATGACAGGTGTGAGTGCCAGACTGAGGGAGACCAGACTGAGGACAGGTGTGAGTGCTGGACTGAGGGAGAGGGCTGGACTGAGGGAAACCAGACTGACAGGTGTGAGTGCTGGACTGATGGAGACCAGACTGACCACAGGTGTGAATGCCGGACTGAGGGAAACCAGACTGATGACAGGTGTGAGTGCCGGACTGAGGGAAACCAGACGACAGGTGTGAGTGCCGGACTGATGGAGAGCACAGACTGATGACAGCTGCGAGTGCCGGACTGAGGGAGAGAGCCGGACTAAGGTAAACCAGACTGACAAGTGCTAGTGTCGGGCTGAGGGAGACTAGACTGACAGGTGTGAGTGCTGGACTGAGGGAGAGAGTCAGTCTGAGGGAAACTAGACTGACATGTGTAAGTGCCGGACTGAGGGAGACCAGACTGACGACAGGTGTGAGTGTTGGACTGAGGGAAACCAGACTGATGACAGGTGTGAGTGACAGACCCTGAGAGGGAGAGTGCCGGACTGAGGGAAAACAGACTGACAGGTGTGATGGGAAAATCTCACATCGCAATTCTGGCTGCACACGGGACACTGCGCATGCGCTGGAGAGCCACGGTAGGGACATATTACGGCCCAGTGCGCAAGCGCCTAGGGGAGATCAGATGGCGATTTTACCATTCCTTGCTCTTTGCGCATGCGCAGATCGTCCAAACGCCAGGAATGCCTACAACATCACTTCCGGCGCGACAGGTAGGTAAATTGCACGAAGTAGGGAGATACCACGTTACACCGGACTGAGGGAGATCAGACTGACGATAGTTGTGAGCGCCGGACTGAGGGAGACCAGACTGACGACAGGTGTGAGTGCCGGACTGAAGGAGACCAGACTGACGACAGGTGTAAGTGCCGAATTGAGGGAGAGAGCTGGACTGAGGGAGACCAGACTGACGACAGGTGTGAGTGCTGGACTGAGGGAGATTAGCCGTACCATGAAAGGGATACTAGACTGATGACAGGTGTAAGTGCTGGACTTAAGGAGACCAGACTGACAGGTGTGAGTGCCAGACTGAGGGCGAGAATCGGACCATTAGAGGGAGACCAGACTGACGGCAGGTGTAAGTGCCATTCTGAGGGAGACCGAACTGACAGTTGTGAGTGCCAGACCCTGAGAGGGAGACCAGACTGAAGACAGGTGTGAGTGCCAGACTGAGGGCGCGAGACCTGGGCCATTAGAGGGAGACCAGACTGACAGCAGCTGTGAGTGCCGGACCCTGAGAGGAAGACCGGACTAACAGCAGGTGTGAGTGCCGGACTGAGGGTTAGAACCGGAACATGAGAGGGAGACCAGAATAACTGCAGGTGTGAGTGCTGGACTAATGAGGGGAGAGCCGGACCATGAGAGGGAGACTGGACTGACAACAGGTGTGAGTGCCGGACTGAGGGAGAGAGCCGGACCATGAGAGAGAGTGAATGTGAGAGGAGACCAGACTGACAGCAGGTGTGAGTGCCGGACAGAGGAAGACAGTTGGACCCTGAGAGGGAGACCGGACTGGTGACAGGTGTGAGTGCCGGACCATGAGAGGTAGACCGTACTGATGACAGGTTTGAGTGTCGGACTGAGGGAGACCAGACTGACAGGTGTGAGTGCTAGTCTGAGAGAGATCTGATTGATGACAGGTGTGAGTGCCGGACTGAGGGAGACCAGACTGACGATAGTTGTGAGTGCCGGACTGAGGGAGACCAGACTGACAGATGTGAGTGCCGGACACTTAGAGGTAGAGTGGCGAACTGAGGCAAACCAGACTGATGACAGGTGTGAGTGCCGGACTGAGGGAGACCAGTCTGACGACAGGTGTGAGTGCCGGACTAAAGGAGACCAGACTGACGACAGGTGTAAGTGCCGGACTGAGAGAGAGAGTCTTACTGAGGGAAACCAGACTGACAGTTGCGAGTGCCGGGCTGAGGGAGACCAGACTGACAGGTGTGAGCGCCGGACTGAGGGAGAGAGCCGGGCTGAGGGAGACCAGACTCATGACAGGTGTGAGTGCCGGACAGAGGGAAACCAGACTGACGACAGGTGTGAGTGCCGGACGGAGGGAAACCAGACTGACAGGTGTGAGTGCCGAACTGATGGAGAGCCCAGACTGATGACAGGTGCGAGTGCCAGACTGAGGGATAGAGCCGGACTGAGGGAAACCAGACTGACAGGTGTGAGTGCCGGGCTGAGAGAGACCAGACTGACAGGTGTGAGCGCCAGACTGAGGGAGAGAGCCGGACTGAGAGAGACCAGAGTTATGACAGGTGTGAGTGCTGGACAGAGGGAAACCAGACTGACGACAGGTGTGAGTGCCGGACTGAGGGAGACCAGACTGACAGGTGTGAGTGCTAGACAGACAGACATCTGATTTATGACAGGTGTGAGTGCCGGACTGAGGGAGACCAGATTAACGAAAGGTGTGAGTGCCGGACTAAGGTAGACAAGACTGACGGCAGGTGTGAGTGCCGGACTGAGGGAGAGAGCAGGACTGAGGGAGACCGGACTGAGGATAGGAGTGAGTGCCAGACCCTGAGAGGGAGAGTGCCGGACTGAGGGAAACCAGACTGACAGGTGTGAGTGCCGGACTGAGGGAGACCAGACTGATGACAGGTGTGAGTGCTGGACTGAGGGAGAGGGCTGGACTGAGGGAAACCAGACTGACAGGTGTGAGTGCCAGGCTGAGGGAGACCAGACTGACATGTGTGAGCGCCAGACTGAGGGAGAGAGCCGGACTGAGGGAGACCAGACTTATGACAGGTGTGAGTGCCGGACAGAGGGAAACCAGACTGATGACAGGTGTGAGCGCCAGACTGAGGGAATGAGCCGGACTGAGGGAGACCAGACTTATGACAGGTGTGAGTGCCGGACTGAGAGAGACCAGACTGACAATAGTTGTGAGCAGTGTCGGACTGGGGTGCCAAGGGCCCACCAGTAAAATATATTTTGGGGGCCCACCGTACGAATACATTTAAATATAATAAATAATCTAACAAGTTTTTTATATGAACATAGACTGGTTGAGGTGCTGTACATTGAATATATGTATGTAGTACAGTAAATCTACTGTGTTTTGTGCCACTTGTGCAGGGGGTTGGAGACTAGGGGCCCACCTTGCTCAGGGGCCCACCGGGGGATTCCGCTGTATCCCTGTGGGCCAGTCCGAGCCTGGTTGTGAGTGCCGGGCTGAGGGAGACCAGACTGACAGATGTGAGTGCCGGACACTTAGAGGTAGAGTGCCGAACTGAGGCAAACCAGACTGATGACAGGTGTGAGTGCCGGACTGAGGGAGACCAGACTGATGACAGGTGTGACTGCCGGACTGAAGGAGACCAGACTGACGACAGGTGTAAGTGCCGAACTGAGGGAGAGAGCTGGACTGAGGGAGACCAGACTGACGACAGGTGTGAGTGCTTGACTGAGGGAGATTAGCCGTACCATGAAAGGGAGACTAGACTGATGACAGGTGTAAGTGCTGGACTTAAGGATACCAGACTGACAGGTGTGAGTGCCGGACTGAGGGAGACCAGACTGATGACAGGTGTGAGTGCCAGACTGAGGGCGAGAGCCGGACCATTAGAGGGAGACCAGACTGACGGCAGGTGTGAGTGCCAGTCTGAGGGAGACCGAACTGACAGTTGTGAGTGCCAGACCCTGAGAGGGAGACCAGACTGACGACAGGTGTGAGTGCCGGACTGAGGGCGCGAGACCTGGGCCATTAGAGGGAGACCAGACTGACAGCAGCTGTGAGTGCCGGACCCTGAGAGGAAGACCGGACTAACAGCAGGTGTGAGTGCCGGACTGAGGGTTAGAACCGGAACATGAGAGGGAGACCAGAATAACTGCAGGTGTGAGTGCTGGACTAATGAGGGGAGAGCCGGACCATGAGAGGGAGACTGGACTGACAACAGGTGTGAGTGCCAGACTGAGGGAGAGAGCCGGACCATGAGAGAGAGTGAATGTGAGAGGAGACCAGACTGACAGCAGGTGTGAGAGGAGGCTGAACAGGTTCTGTCACCGTCATTTTCCTATGATTTTGTATATATCTGGTCAATCTGCTTCTTTTATTAGACACTGGGGGTTGTATTACATAGTGGGGGTTGTATTACATAGTGGGGGTTGTATTAGATATTGGGGGTTGTATTACATAGTGGGGGTTGTATTACATATTGGGGGTTGTATTACATAGTGGGGGTTGTATTAGATATTGGGGGTTGTATTACATAGTGGGGGTTGTATTAGATATTGGGGGTTGTATTACATATTGGGGGTTGTATTACATATTGGGGGTTGTATTACATAGTGGGGGTTGTATTACATATTGGGGGTTGTATTACATAGTGGGGGTTGTATTAGATATTGAGGTTGTAATATAGTGGGGGTTTTATTAGATATTAGGGGTTGTATTAAATAGAGGGGGTCGTATTAGATAGCGGGGTTGTAGTACATATTGGGGGTTGTATTACATAGCGGGGGTTGTATTAGATATTGGGGGATGTATTACATAGTGGGGGTTGTATTAGATATTGGGGGTTGTATTAGATATTGGGGGTTGTATTACATAGTGAGGTTGTATTACATAGTGGGGGTTGTATTAGATATTGGGGGTTGTATTAGATATTGGGGGTTGTATTACATATTGGGGGTTTTATTAGATATTAGGGGTTGTATTAAATAGAGGGGGTCGTATTAGATAGCGGGGTTGTAGTACATATTGGGGGTTGTATTACATAGCGGGGGTTGTATTAGATATTGGGGGATGTAGTGATGGTCTTCACATCTCCTTGTTACCAGAGATATGCTGATGACCTCTGTGACCCTCAAGAAATGTTAAGTTTTGGATCTCACACTTCTATAGGGGTCGCTGAGGTCTGGGATGTGTTTCTGGGTATCTCTGAGGCTGGGGGTAGTAGTCAGATGTTGGGGGGTGTGAGCTGAGGCGTTCTCTGACCCGGGATTTGCTTCAATATTGGAACTCGGAATATCTGTAGCTTCCAGTGTGACATCTCCGAGGAGTACAGTAATAGATGTGTCCATGTGTGATACTGTGTGTATACAGGTGTACAGTAATAGATGTATACATGTGTGATACTGTGTGTATACAGGTGTACAGTAATAGATGTATACATGTGTGATACTGTGTGTATACAGGTGTACAGTAATAGAAGATGTATACATGTGTGATACTGTGTGTATACAGGGGTACAGTAATAGGAGATGTATACATGTGTGATACTGTGTGTATACAGGTGTACAGTAATAGATGTGTCCATGTGTGATACTGTGTGTATACAGGTGTACAGTAATAGGAGATGTGTCCATGTGTGATACTGTGTGTATACAGGTGTACAGTAATAGATGTATACATGTGTGATACTGTGTGTATTCAGGTGTACAGTAATAGATGTGTACATGTGTGATACTGTGTGTATACAGGTGTACAGTAATAGATGTGTCCATGTGTGATACTGTGTGTATACAGGTGTACAGTAATAGATGTATACATGTGTGATACTGTGTGTATTCAGGTGTACAGTAATAGATGTATACATGTGTGATACTGTGTGTATACAGGTGTACAGTAATAGATGTATACATGTGTGATACTGTGTGTATACAGGTGTACAGTAATAGATGTATACATGTGTGATACTGTGTGTATACAGGTGTACAGTAATAGATGTGTCCATGTGTGATACTGTGTGTATACAGGTGTACAGTAATAGATGTATACATGTGTGATACTGTGTGTATACAGGTGTACAGTAATAGATGTGTCCATGTGTGATACTGTGTGTATACAGGTGTACAGTAATAGATGTATACATGTGTGATACTGTGTGTATACAGGTGTACAGTAATAGATGTATACATGTGTGATACTGTGTGTATACAGGTGTACAGTAATAGATGTGTCCATGTGTGATACTGTGTGTATACAGGTGTACAGTAATAGATGTATACATGTGTGATACTGTGTGTATACAGGTGTACAGTAATAGATGTATACATGTGTGATACTGTGTGTATACAGGTGTACAGTAATAGATGTATACATGTGTGATACTGTGTGTATACAGGTGTACAGTAATAGATGTATACATGTGTGATACTGTGTGTATACAGGTGTACAGTAATAGATGTATACATGTGTGATACTGTGTGTATACAGGTGTACAGTAATAGATGTGTCCATGTGTGATACTGTGTGTATACAGGTGTACAGTAATAGATGTATACATGTGTGATACTGTGTGTATACAGGTGTACAGTAATAGATGTGTCCATGTGTGATACTGTGTGTATACAGGTGTACAGTAATAGATGTATACATGTGTGATACTGTGTGTATACAGGTGTACAGTAATAGATGTGTCCATGTGTGATACTGTGTGTATACAGGTGTACAGTAATAGAGATGTATACATGTGTGATACTGTGTGTATACAGGTGTACAGTAATAGATGTGTCCATGTGTGATACTGTGTGTATACAGGTGTACAGTAATAGATGTATACATGTGTGATACTGTGTGTATACAGGTGTACAGTAATAGATGTGTCCATGTGTGATACTGTGTGTATACAGGTGTACAGTAATAGATGTGTCCATGTGTGATACTGTGTGTATACAGGTGTACAGTAATAGATGTATACATGTGTGATACTGTGTGTATACAGGTGTACAGTAATAGATGTATACATGTGTGATACTGTGTGTATACAGGTGTACAGTAATAGATGTGTCCATGTGTGATACTGTGTGTATACAGGTGTACAGTAATAGATGTGTCCATGTGTGATACTGTGTGTATACAGGTGTACAGTAATAGATGTGTCCATGTGTGATACTGTGTGTATACAGGTGTACAGTAATAGATGTATACATGTGTGATACTGTGTGTATACAGGTGTACAGTAATAGATGTGTCCATGTGTGATACTGTGTGTATACAGGTGTACAGTAATAGATGTATACATGTGTGATACTGTGTGTATACAGGTGTACAGTAATAGATGTGTCCATGTGTGATACTGTGTGTATACAGGTGTACAGTAATAGATGTGTCCATGTGTGATACTGTGTGTATACAGGTGTACAGTAATAGATGTATACATGTGTGATACTGTGTGTATACAGGTGTACAGTAATAGATGTATACATGTGTGATACTGTGTGTATACAGGTGTACAGTAATAGATGTGTCCATGTGTGATACTGTGTGTATACAGGTGTACAGTAATAGATGTGTCCATGTGTGATACTGTGTGTATACAGGTGTACAGTAATAGATGTATACATGTGTGATACTGTGTGTATACAGGTGTACAGTAATAGATGTGTCCATGTGTGATACTGTGTGTATACAGGTGTACAGTAATAGATGTGTCCATGTGTGATACTGTGTGTATACAGGTGTACAGTAATAGATGTGTCCATGTGTGATACTGTGTGTATACAGGTGTACAGTAATAGGAGATGTATATATGTGTGATACTGTGTGTATACAGGTGTACAGTAATAGATGTATACATGTGTGATACTGTGTGTATACAGGTGTACAGTAATAGATGTGTCCATGTGTGATACTGTGTGTATACAGGTGTACAGTAATAGATGTGTACATGTGTGATACTGTGTGTATACAGGTGTACAGTAATAGATGTGTCCATGTGTGATACTGTGTGTATACAGGTGTACAGTAATAGATGTGTCCATGTGTGATACTGTGTGTATACAGGTGTACAGTAATAGATGTGTCCATGTGTGATACTGTGTGTATACAGGTGTACAGTAATAGGATGTGTACTGTATACATGTGTGTATACATGTGTACTGTGTATACAGGTGTACAGTAATAGATGTATACATGTGTGATACTGTGTGTATACAGGTGTACAGTAATAGATGTGTCCATGTGTGATACTGTGTGTATACAGGTGTACAGTAATAGATGTGTCCATGTGTGATACTGTGTGTATACAGGTGTACAGTAATAGATGTGTCCATGTGTGATACTGTGTGTATACAGGTGTACAGTAATAGATGTGTCCATGTGTGATACTGTGTGTATACAGGTGTACAGTAATAGATGTATACATGTGTGATACTGTGTGTATACAGGTGTACAGTAATAGATGTGTCCATGTGTGATACTGTGTGTATACAGGTGTACAGTAATAGATGTATCCATGTGTGATACTGTGTGTATACAGGTGTACAGTAATAGATGTGTCCATGTGTGATACTGTGTGTATACAGGTGTACAGTAATAGATGTGTCCATGTGTGATACTGTGTGTATACAGGTGTACAGTAATAGATGTATACATGTGTGATACTGTGTGTATACAGGTGTACAGTAATAGATGTGTCCATGTGTGATACTGTGTGTATACAGGTGTACAGTAATAGATGTGTCCATGTGTGATACTGTGTGTATACAGGTGTACAGTAATAGATGTGTCCATGTGTGATACTGTGTGTATACAGGTGTACAGTAATAGATGTATACATGTGTGATACTGTGTGTATACAGGTGTACAGTAATAGATGTATCCATGTGTGATACTGTGTGTATACAGGTGTACAGTAATAGATGTGTCCATGTGTGATACTGTGTGTATACAGGTGTACAGTAATAGATGTGTCCATGTGTGATACTGTGTGTATACAGGTGTACAGTAATAGATGTGTCCATGTGTGATACTGTGTGTATACAGGTGTACAGTAATAGATGTGTCCATGTGTGATACTGTGTGTATACAGGTGTACAGTAATAGATGTGTCCATGTGTGATACTGTGTGTATACAGGTGTACAGTAATAGATGTGTCCATGTGTGATACTGTGTGTATACAGGTGTACAGTAATAGATGTGTCCATGTGTGATACTGTGTGTATACAGGTGTACAGTAATAGATGTGTCCATGTGTGATACTGTGTGTATACAGGTGTACAGTAATAGATGTATACATGTGTGATACTGTGTGTATACAGGTGTACAGTAATAGATGTGTACATGTGTGATACTGTGTGTATACAGGTGTACAGTAATAGATGTATACATGTGTGATACTGTGTGTATACAGGTGTACAGTAATAGATGTGTCCATGTGTGATACTGTGTGTATACAGGTGTACAGTAATAGATGTGTCCATGTGTGATACTGTGTGTATACAGGTGTACAGTAATAGATGTATACATGTGTGATACTGTGTGTATACAGGTGTACAGTAATAGATGTGTCCATGTGTGATACTGTGTGTATACAGGTGTACAGTAATAGATGTATACATGTGTGATACTGTGTGTATACAGGTGTACAGTAATAGATGTGTCCATGTGTGATACTGTGTGTATACAGGTGTACAGTAATAGATGTGTCCATGTGTGATACTGTGTGTATACAGGTGTACAGTAATAGATGTGTCCATGTGTGATACTGTGTGTATACAGGTGTACAGTAATAGATGTGTCCATGTGTGATACTGTGTGTATACAGGTGTACAGTAATAGATGTGTCCATGTGTGATACTGTGTGTATACAGGTGTACAGTAATAGATGTGTCCATGTGTGATACTGTGTGTATACAGGTGTACAGTAATAGATGTGTCCATGTGTGATACTGTGTGTATACAGGTGTACAGTAATAGATGTGTCCATGTGTGATACTGTGTGTATACAGGTGTACAGTAATAGATGTGTCCATGTGTGATACTGTGTGTATACAGGTGTACAGTAATAGATGTATACATGTGTGATACTGTGTGTATACAGGTGTACAGTAATAGATGTGTCCATGTGTGATACTGTGTGTATACAGGTGTACAGTAATAGATGTGTCCATGTGTGATACTGTGTGTATACAGGTGTACAGTAATAGATGTATACATGTGTGATACTGTGTGTATACAGGTGTACAGTAATAGATGTATACATGTGTGATACTGTGTGTATACAGGTGTACAGTAATAGATGTATACATGTGTGATACTGTGTGTATACAGGTGTACAGTAATAGATGTATACATGTGTGATACTGTGTGTATACAGGTGTACAGTAATAGATGTGTCCATGTGTGATACTGTGTGTATACAGGTGTACAGTAATAGATGTGTCCATGTGTGATACTGTGTGTATACAGGTGTACAGTAATAGATGTGTCCATGTGTGATACTGTGTGTATACAGGTGTACAGTAATAGATGTGTCCATGTGTGATACTGTGTGTATACAGGTGTACAGTAATAGATGTGTCCATGTGTGATACTGTGTGTATACAGGTGTACAGTAATAGATGTGTCCATGTGTGATACTGTGTGTATACAGGTGTACAGTAATAGATGTGTCCATGTGTGATACTGTGTGTATACAGGTGTACAGTAATAGATGTGTCCATGTGTGATACTGTGTGTATACAGGTGTACAGTAATAGATGTGTCCATGTGTGATACTGTGTGTATACAGGTGTACAGTAATAGATGTGTCCATGTGTGATACTGTGTGTATACAGGTGTACAGTAATAGAATGTATACATGTGTGATACTGTGTGTATACAGGTGTACAGTAATAGATGTGTCCATGTGTGATACTGTGTGTATACAGGTGTACAGTAATAGATGTATACATGTGTGATACTGTGTGTATACAGGTGTACAGTAATAGATGTGTCCATGTGTGATACTGTGTGTATACAGGTGTACAGTAATAGATGTGTCCATGTGTGATACTGTGTGTATACAGGTGTACAGTAATAGATGTATACATGTGTGATACTGTGTGTATACAGGTGTACAGTAATAGATGTGTCCATGTGTGATACTGTGTGTATACAGGTGTACAGTAATAGATGTATACATGTGTGATACTGTGTGTATACAGGTGTACAGTAATAGATGTGTCCATGTGTGATACTGTGTGTATACAGGTGTACAGTAATAGATGTATCCATGTGTGATACTGTGTGTATACAGGTGTACAGTAATAGATGTGTCCATGTGTGATACTGTGTGTATACAGGTGTACAGTAATAGATGTATACATGTGTGATACTGTGTGTATACAGGTGTACAGTAATAGATGTGTCCATGTGTGATACTGTGTGTATACAGGTGTACAGTAATAGATGTGTCCATGTGTGATACTGTGTGTATACAGGTGTACAGTAATAGATGTATCCATGTGTGATACTGTGTGTATACAGGTGTACAGTAATAGAATGTGTCCATGTGTGATACTGTGTGTATACAGGTGTACAGTAATAGATGTGTCCATGTGTGATACTGTGTGTATACAGGTGTACAGTAATAGATGTGTCCATGTGTGATACTGTGTGTATACAGGGGTACAGTAATAGATGTATACATGTGTGATACTGTGTATACAGGTGTACAGTAATAGATGTATACATGTGTGATACTGTGTGTATACAGGGGTACAGTAATAGATGTATACATGTGTGATACTGTGTGTATACAGGGGTACAGTAATAGATGTGTCCATGTGTGATACTGTGTGTATACAGGTGTACAGTAATAGATGTGTCCATGTGTGATACTGTGTGTATACAGGGGTACAGTAATAGATGTATACATGTGTGATACTGTGTGTATACAGGTGTACAGTAATAGGAGATGTGTCCATGTGTGATACTGTGTGTATACAGGTGTACAGTAATAGATGTGTCCATGTGTGATACTGTGTGTATACAGGTGTACAGTAATAGGAGATGTATACATGTGTGATACTGTGTGTATACATGTGTGATATTGTGTGTATACAGGTGTACAGTAATAGATGTATACATGTGTGATAATGTGTGTATACAGGTGTACAGTAATAGGAGATGTATACATGTGTGATACTGTGTGTATACAGGTGTACAGTAATAGATGTATACATGTGTGATACTGTGTGTATACAGGTGTACAGTAATAGATGTGTCCATGTGTGATACTGTGTATACAGGTGTACAGTAATAGATGTATACATGTGTGATACTGTGTGTATACAGATGTACAGTAATAGTAGATATATATCTATGATACTGTGTGTATACAGTTGCAATTTGGAGTTACTAAAGCCCATGCCCGTCTTACCCAATCATTATTTAGGCCGGGGATAACCGAGGACATTCGACAATACTGTCAGCCATGCGATAGTTGTCAGTGGGTGTGCAAGAAGGGTGACCATTCCAGAGCTTCCTTGTATACTAAGCCCATAATTTCTGAACCGTTTAGTCGGATTGCAGTTGACCTGGTTGGACCACTCTCCCGTCCCAGTCCCTCTGGAATTACGTATATATTGACGGTCGTGGACTATGCCACCTGTTACCTGGAGGTGATTCCGCTGGCCAATATCCAAGCAGAGATGGTGGCTAATGCCCTTCTCAGGATTTTTGGTCAGTTGGGATTTACTAGAGAGATTATCTCGGACCAACGGACTCAATTTACCGCTGAACTGACCCAGCAGATCTGGAAGCTGTACGGGATTGAACCTCCGGTACAGCTCTCCATACCACCCCCAGGCGAACGGACTGTGTGAGAGGTTAAATGGAACGCTAAAGCAGCTGCTTCTCACGTTCGCTACCTCTGACAAAGATTGGGAGAAACTCCTGCAGTACTTCCTGTTCGCTTACTGGGAGATACCCCAGGAGTCCACTGGATTTTCTTCCTTTGAGTTGTTATAAGGTAGAAGGGTGAGGGGATCCCTAGACTTATTGAGAACTGACTGGGAAGGAGGGGAGGGTGGTCAGGACACATCGGTGATAGCCTATGTTTTAGGATTGAGGGACCAGCTGAAAGAGCTCACTGAGATGGTCAGTGAGAATCCTCAGCACGCACAAGGTCAGCAGAAGTGGTGGTACGATTGGACCGCCCAGGACAGCTTGTTGGGAAAAAGGTTCTTGCCCTCAAGCCAACAAAGACAGATAGGTTGCCAGCCGCTTGGGAGGGACCTTACAAAGTAGTGAAGCATCTTTGCCACACTACCTACCACATAGCTAAATGTTTGTATGAAAAAGTCCAGTGGAACTTTCATATGAATATGCTCAAAGCGTATGAGGAAAGGTCAGAAGATGTAGCTGCCATTTGTGCTCCGGCCAGAGATGACTCAGAAAGTTTTCTTCTGATGGCACTTCCAGAGCGTAATACGGTCAGCACTGGCATAGAGGCAGTCAAGTTAGATGATCAGCTAGGGACTGAGCAGAAGGAGCAGGTCAGGAGGGTTATTAGCCAGAAACAGGAGATTTTCTTCACCACCCCTGGATCCACTACAGTAGCAATGCATTGAGTGGAGACTCCCAGCCAGCCTGCTCTCAGGCAGGTTCCATACCGGGTACCCAACGTAATCAGGGAGAGGATGAGGTAGGAAATTAGGGAGATGCTCGATATGGGAGTCATCAAACCGTCACAGAGCCCTTGGGCTTCCCCAGTAGTGCTAGTACCCAAACGGGACGATATGACCCATTTTTGAATAGATTACAGAAGATTGAATGACTGCACCACGACTGACATTTACCCTATGCAACGAGTGGATGAGCTGCTAGACCGCATTGCTTGGGGTAAATTTTTTACTACCCTTGACATATGTAAAGGGTACTGGCAGATTCCTCTGGACGTGGATGCTGTTCCGAAGTCATCGTTCATCACTCCATTCAGCCTGGACCAGTTTTTGGTCATGCCATTTGGAATGAAGAATGCTCTAGCGACGTTCCAGAGGATCGTATATTGACTCCTCAATGGTCTCCAGGGCTATGCCTGTGCATATCTGGACGACATTGTGATCTACAGCGATACCTGGGAGAAACATCTGGTTCACCTGGGTATTGTGTTAGACTGCATTTGGGCTGCAGGACTAACGTTGAGGCCAGACAAGTGCAAAATAAGAATGTCCTAGGTACAGTACCTCGGGCATCGGGGTATCACAGATGGTTCATCCCCGACTGCAGCTCTATAGCAAAACGCTTGACTGACCGTACCCATAAGAACCTTCCCAGGCGGGTCCTGTGGTCCCCAGAATGCGAAGCCGCCTTCCAGAAGTTAAAGCAAGCATTGATTTCTGCACACATTCTCGCTGCTCCTGACCCTAACAAATGATTTTGTGTTCACACAAATGCCTCTACTTTCGTGTTGGGAGCAGTGCTGAACCAGGTGGGCGCTGACGGCAGTGAACACCCTGTAGCCGCAAGTTACTACCCCGGGAGGTAGAGTACGCAGCTATTGAAAATAAGTGCCTATCGCTGGTATGGGCTCTGAAGAAACTATAGCCATATTTGTGTGGACAAACTTCCACGGTGCTCATTGACCATAACCCACTGACTTGGCTCAACAGAGTCTCCGGAGACAACGGACTTTTGTTGTGCTGGAGTCTTGCACTGCAGCCTTATAACTATACAGTGCAATATCGTCCGAGAAAGCAGAATGGCAATGCGGATGGGCTTTCCTGGCAAACTGAGATCTAGGACTGTGCTCCTGGATATCTACACATGGTGTGGGTCTAGTCGGGTATGCCAGATTATGGAACAGGGAAGGAGTATTGTGACAAATCCAGGCTGTGTATTGCCAATGCTGGGGAATGCGGTTTATTGTGGGTGCGGGAGAACGCACTGTGTGTGTCTCTTTGTTTATCCTCCCATGTCCCATCCACACCTATCTGTTAAACTAATCATCCCCAATGTTAGATTCTGTGCCACGGTGTTTGCCCTGTTAACTCAAAATGTGTATTGGGACAAATCAGACTCCTACAAAGTGGTTGATACCGGTTCTTTCTAGACCAGAAGGGGTGGGTTTCTTTCTATAAAACTCAAATGCTTTGTGGTAATAAAGCTTCTTGTCATTCTGCTTACCTTAAAATAAGTGCTGCCTGATTCTTGGGGTAACGGTAACAGCAGTTGGAATATGTTCCATTTGGGAAGCCATATCACTGACGGAGGAGCCCAGTCGGGTGCCAGGGAGTCTGTCACAGCGCGCCTGTCTGGCAGCACATTACATGTCATGCAGATGAAAATCGTGTCTAATCTTCATGTTATGTGTATTTTCCCTCCTTACACTGAGGAAGAGATCCAGCACCTGCATGTCTCTCCTCCTCACCTTGTATTTACAGAAATCCTGCAGCACCCTTCTCCCTTCCTAGTAGTCATTTATTCTGCAGCTACATCCCTCTCCTCCCTAGCCTTTGTTGAGAGCGCATGCAGATGCATCACCTTTCTCTTCTTGTAGTCACAGAGATCATGCAGCTGCCTCCTCCTCCTCCCCTCTTTGTAGTTACAAAGATCCTGCAGCTGCCTTCTTCTCCTCCCCTCCTTGTAGTTACAAAGATCCAGCAGCTGCTCCTCCTCCCCTCTTTGTAGTTACAAAGATCCGGCAGCTGCCTCCTCCCCTCTTTGTAGTTACAAAGATCCTGCAGCTGCCTTCTCCTCCTCCCCTCCTTGTAGTTACAAAGATCCTGCAGCTGCCTCCTCCCCCTCCCCTCCTTGTAGTTACAAAGATCCAGCAGCTGCTCCTCCTCCCCTCTTTATAGTTACAAAGATCCTGCAGCTGCCTTCTCCTCCTCCCCTCTTTGTAGTTACAAAGATCCTGCAGCTGCCTTCTCCTCCTCCCCTCCTTGTAGTTACAAAGATCCTGCAGCTGCCTCCTCCCCCTCCCCTCTTTGTAGTTACAAAGATCCTGCAGCTGCCTTCTCCTCCTCCCCTCCTTGTAGTTACAAAGATCCAGCAGCTGCCTCCTCCCCTCTTTGTAGTTACAAAGATCCTGCAGCTGCCTTCTCCTCCTCCCCTCCTTGTAGTTACAAAGATCCTGCAGCTGCCTCCTCCCCCTCCCCTCCATGTAGTCACAGAGATCCTGCAGCCACCTCCTCCTCCTATCATTGTAGTAAGAGAGATTATCCAGCTGCCTTCTCCTCCTCCTTCCCTCCTTGTAGTCATAGAGATTCTGCAGCTGCATCCTCCTTCTCCCCTCCTTATAGTGAAAGCTCCTGCAGTTGCCTCCTTTCCCTCCCGTCCTTGTAGTCACAAAGATCTTGCATCTGCCTCCTCCTCCTCCCCTTCTTGTAGTCACAGAGATCCTGCAGCTGCCTCCTCCTCCCATCCTTGTAGTCACAGATCCTTCAGCTGCCTCCTCCCCCTCCGCTCTTTGTAGTCACAGATCCTGCAGCTGCCTCCTCCTCCTCCCCTCCTTGTAGTCAGAGAGATTCTGCAGCTGCCTCCTCCCCTCTTTGTAGTCACAGAGATCCTGCAGCTGCCTCCTCCTCCCCCTCCCTTCCTTGTACTAAAAGATATTATTCAGCTGCCTCCTCCTCCTCCTCCCCTCCTTGTAGTCACAGATCTTGCAGCTGCCTCATTCCCCTCCCCTCCTTGTAGTCAAGGAGATTCTGCAGCTGTATCTACCTTCTCCCCTCCTTGTAGAGAGATCCTGCAGCTGCCTCCTCCTCCTCCCCTCCTTGTAGTCTATAATACTCTCTTCTATAATACCCTCCTCTATAATACTCTCTTCTATAATACCCCCCTCTATAATACTCTCTTCTATAATACCCCCCTCTGTAATACTCTCTTCTATAATACCCCCTCTATAATACTCTCTTCTATAATACCCCCCTCTATAATACTCTCTTCTATAATACTCCTCTCAATTACACTCCCTCTATAATACCCCCTCTATAATACTCTCTTCTATAATACCCCCTCTATAATACTCTCTTCTATAATACCCCCTCTATAATACTCTCTTCTATAATACCCCCCTCTATAATACTCTCTTCTATAATACCCCCTCTATAATACTCTCTTCTATAATACCCCCTTCTATAATACTCTCTTCTTTAATACAGCCCTCTATAATACTCTCTTCTATAACACCCCTCTATAATACTCTCTTCTATAACACCCCCTCTATAATACTCTCTTCTATAATACCCCCCTCTATAATACTCTCTTCTATAATACCCCCTCTATAATACTCTCTTCTATAATACCCCCTCTATAATACTCTCTTCTATAATACCCCCCTCTATAATACTCTCTTCTATAATACAGCCCTCTATAATACTCTCTTCTATAACACCCCTCTATAATACTCTCTTCTATAATACCCCCCTCTATAATACTCTCTTCTATAATACCCCCTCTATAATATTCTCTTCTATAATACCCCCTCTATAATACTCTCTTCTATAATACCCCCCTCTATAATACTCTCTTCTATAATACCCCCTCTATAATACTCTCTTCTATAATACCCCCCTCTATAATGCTCTCTTCTATAATACTCTCTTCTATAATACCCCCTCTATAATACTCTCTTCTATAATACCCCCTCTATAATACTCTCTTCTATAATACCCCCTCTATAATACTCTCTTCTATAACACCCCCTCTATAATACTCTCTTCTATAATACCCCTCTATAATACTCTCTTCTATAATACCCCCTCTATAATACTCTCTTCTATAATACCCCCTCTATAATACTCTCTTCTATAACACCCCTTCTATAATACTCTCTTCTATAATACCCCTCTATAATACTCTCTTCTATAACACCCCTCTATAATACTCTCTTCTATAACACCCCTCTATAATACTCTCTTCTATAACACCCCTCTATAATACTCTCTTCTATAATATCCCCTCTATAATACTCTCTTCTATAATACCCCCTCTATAATACTCTCTTCTATAATACCCCCTCTATAATACTCTCTTCTATAACACCCCTCTATAATACTCTCTTCTATAACACCCCTCTATAATACTCTCTTCTATAATACCCCCTCTATAATACTCTCTTCTATAATACCCCTCTATAATACTCTCTTCTATAATACCCCCTCTATAATACTCTCTTCTATAATACCCCCTCTATAATACTCTCTTCTATAATAACCCTCTATAATACTCTCTTCTATAATAACCCCTCTATAATACTCTCTTCTATAACACCCCTCTATAATACTCTCTTCTATAATAACCCTCTATAATACTCTCTTCTATAACACCCCCTCTATAATACTCTCTTCTATAATACCCCCTCTATAATACTCTCTTCTATAACACCCCCTCTATAATACTCTCTTCTATAACACCCCCTCTATAATACTCTCTTCTATAATAACCCCTCTATAATACTCTCTTCTATAACACCCCATCTATAATACTCTCTTCTATAATAACCCCTCTATAATACTCTCTTCTATAACACCCCCTCTATAATACTCTCTTCTATAATACCCCCTCTATAATACTCTCTTCTATAATACCCCCTCTATAATACTCTCTTCTATAATACCCCCTCTATAATACTCTCTTCTATAATACCCCCTCTATAATACTCTCTTCTATAATAACCCCTCTATAATACTCTCTTCTATAATACCCCCTCTATAATACTCTCTTCTATAACACCCCCTCTATAATACTCTCTTCTATAACACCCCCTCTATAATACTCTCTTCTATAATACCCCCTCTATAATACTCTCTTCTATAATATCCCCCATACAGTGGGGCCGGCGGCAGAACAAGGACGCTTCTCTCATCTGTCCTCTCTTTTGTAAGAAGATCTTTTACCTCTTTGTCATTCAGATCAGAGAATTTTATGATGTTTCCGTCTGATGAGTCATGAATATGTAAATCCCCCCAATGTGCCGTATACTGTACGCTGCCCCCAGTCCTGGAAATGTGACAGCGGTCCGGCCTCATGTCCACCGTAACGTACAAGAGTCCGTGTTCTATCAGGTTCTGCAGCAGCAGAAATATTCACATTTATGGAATAATGTACAGATTTACGGGTCAAGCAGATGATAGATAGATAATATACAGTGTGTACACAGTGACTCCACCAGCAGAATAGTGAGTGCAGCTCTGGAGTATAATACAGGATGTAACTCAGGATCAGTACAGGATAAGTAATGTATGTACACAGTGACTGCACCAGCAGAATAGTGAGTGCAGCTCTTGAGTATAATACAGGATGTAACTCAGGATCAGTACAGGATAAGTGATGTATGTACACAGTGACTCCACCAGCAGAATAGTGAGTGCAGCTCTGGAGTATAATACAGGATGTAACTCAGGATCAGTACAGGATAAGTAATGTATGTACACAGTGACTGCACCAGCAGAATAGTGAGTGCAGCTCTGGAGTATAATACAGGATGTAACTCAGGATCAGTACAGGATATGTAATGTATGTACACAGTGACTGCACCAGCAGAATAGTGAGTGCAGCTCTGGAGTATAATACAGGATGTAACTCAGGATCAGTACAGGATAAGTAATGTATGTACACAGTGACTCCACCAGCAGAATAGTGAGTGCAGCTCTGGAGTATAATACAGGATGTAACTCAGGATCAGTACAGGATAAGTAATGTATGTACACAGTGACTGCACCAGCAGAATAGTGAGTGCAGCTCTGGAGTATAATACAGGATGTAACTCAGGATCAGTACAGGATAAGTAATGTATGTACACAGTGACTATACCAGCAGAATAGTGAGTGCAGCTCTGGCGTATAATACAGGATGTAACTCAGGATCAGTGCAGGATAAGTAATGTATGTACACAGTGACTGCACCAGCAGAATAGTGAGTGCAGCTCTGGAGTATAATACATAATGTAACTCAGGATCAGTACAGGATAAGTAATGTATGTACACAGTGACTGCACCAGCAGAATAGTGAGTGCAGCTCTGGAGTATAATACAGGATGTAACTCAGGATCAGTACAGGATAAGTAATGTATGTACACAGTGACTGCACCAGCAGAATAGTGAGTGCAGCTCTGGAGTATAATACAGGATGTAACTCAGGATCAGTACAGGATAAGTAATGTATGTACACAGTGACTATACCAGCAGAATAGTGAGTGCAGCTCTGGAGTATAATACAGGATGTAACTCAGGATCAGTGCAGGATAAGTAATGTATGTACCCAGTGACTGCACCAGCAGAATAGTGAGTGCAGCTCTGGAGTATAATACAGGATGTAACTCAGGATCAGTACAGGATAAGTAATGTATGTACACAGTGACTGCACCAGCAGAATAGTGAGTGCAGCTCTGGAGTATAATACAGGATGTAACTCAGGATCAGTACAGGATAAGTAATGTATGTACACAGTGACTGCACCAGCAGAATAGTGAGTGCAGCTCTGGAGTATAATACAGGATGTAACTCAGGATCAGTACAGGATAAGTAATGTATGTACACAGTGACTGCACCAGCAGAATAGTGAGTGCAGCTCTGGAGTATAATACAGGATGTAACTCAGGATCAGTACAGGATAAGTAATGTATGTACACAGTGACTGCACCAGCAGAATAGTGAGTGCAGCTCTGGAGTATAATACAGGATGTAACTCAGGATCAGTACAGGATAAGTAATGTATGTACACAGTGACTCCACCAGCAGAATAGTGAGTGCAGCTCTGGAGTATAATACAGGATGTAACTCAGGATCAGTACAGGATTAGTAATGTATGTACACAGTGACTGCACCAGCAGAATAGTGAGTGCAGCTCTGGAGTATAATACAGGATGTAACTGAGGATCAGTACAGGATAAGTAATGTATGTACACAGTGACTGCACCAGCAGAATAGTGAGTGCAGCTCTGGAGTATAATACAGGATGGAACTCAGGATTAGTACAGGATAAGTAATGTATGTACACAGTGACTCCACCAGCAGAACAGTGAGTGCAGCTCTGAAGTATAATATAGGATGTCTTGTACGTACAGAGTTAAAAACAGTTTTGGTGTTAGATCATCCCATACATTTTTGCAGTTGTGAAGCACACCCCACACTTTCCTCTTCTTGTCGCAGCGCAGTCCCTGCTTCTGCATTCTCAGCACTTGGTTCTCTCCTGCTTGTGCCCTTTGTTAGAGGTGATAATGTCATTCTTCTGTTTATGCTCTTATTGCTGCATTCTCACAGTTCTAGGATATGCTGTGCCTGAGAACAATCTGCTTTGTCTCCTTTTGGTGTCTGGGAGGTTCAGCAGTTATACCAGGGACCCGGTATCTTGGGGGGCATCATTAATATCAGGGTCCTGGTATCTGGAGTGGGTACAACATTTACACCGGTGTCCTGAAATCTGGGAGTTGAAGCAGTTACACTGGAGTCCTGGTATCTGCGGGTGCAGTAGTTATACCAGGGACCTGGTATCTGGGGGTGCTGCAGTTATACCAGAGACCTCGTATCTGGGGGGATGAGGAAGTTACGCCAGGGTCCTTGTATATTGAGGGTACAGCAGTTACACCGGAATCCTGGTATCTGGGGGGTGCAGCAGTTATACCAAGGACCTAGTATCTCAGGGTTGCAGCAGTTATACCAGGGACCTAGTATCTGGGGGGAAAATCAGTTATACCAAGGACCTGGTATCTGGGGGGTAAAGCAGTTATACCAGAGACCTTGTATATGGGGGGGTGTAAAGCAGTTATACCAAGGACCTAGTATCTCAGGGTTGCAGCAGTTATACCAGGGACCTAGTATCTAGGGGGAAAATCAGTTATACCAGGGACCTGGAATCTGGGGGGGGGGGGGTCAGCAGTTACACCAAGGACCTAGTATCTCAGGGGTGCAGCAGTTATACCAGGGATCTGGTATCTGGGGGTGCAGCAGTTATACCAGGGACCTAGTATCTGGGGGGTAAAGCAGTTATACCATGGACCTAGTATCTGGGGGGTAGAGCAGTTATACCAGGGACCTGGTATCTGGGGGTGCAGCAGTTCCCTGGGATCCTGGTTCTTGGAAGGGTTTAGCAGTTATACCGGAATCCTGGTATTTGGGGGGTGCAGCAGTTACACTGGAGTCTGGATTAAAGGGGTTTTCGGGGATTTTAATATTGATTACCTATCCTCAGCCTCATGCAGTGGCCAGGTTTGGGGTGGCCCTAACGCTACGCTGGGTCCCCCGGACACCGTCAAGGTGTCCCCATGTGTTGCTGCTCTCCGTAAGGGTTGGTAAGGCGTGGTGCACCTCAATAGGAAATAAGTCCAGAGACTCAGGGTCTCCAGTAACCAGGGTGCTTCTTTACTGGAGGAATCTAAGTGCAAAGCAATACAAGCGAGGCATAGGGCTGGCTTCTCCAGTCTCCTCCCTGAGACGAGGCATAGGGTGGCTTCTCCAGTCTCCTCCCTGAGACGAGGCATAGGGCTGGCTTCTCCAGTCTCCTCCCTGGGATGAGGCATAGGGCTGGCTTCTCCAGTCTCCTCCCTGAGACATGGCATAGGGCTGACTTCTCCAGTCTCCTCCTTGAGACGAGGCATAGGGCTGTCTTCTCCAGTCTCCTCCCTGAGACGAAGTATAGGGCTGGCTTCTCCAGTCTCCTCCCTGAGACGAGGTATAGGGCTGGCTTCTCCAGTCTCCTCCTTGAGACGAGGCATAGGACTGTCTTCTCCTGCCTCCTCCCTGAGACCAGGCATAGGGCTAGCTTTTCCATTCTCCTCCCTGAGACGAGGCATAGGGCTGGCTTTTCCATTCTCCTCCCTGAGACGAGGTATAGGGCTGGCTTCTCCAGTCTCCTCCTTGAGACGAGGCATAGGACTGTCTTCTCCTGCCTCCTCCCTGAGACCAGGCATAGGGCTAGCTTTTCCAGTCTCCTCCCTGAGACGAGGCATAGGGCTGGCTTCTCCAGTCTCCTCCCTGAGACGAGGTATAGGGCTGGCTTCTCCAGTCTCCTCCTTGAGACGAAGCATAGGACTGTCTTCTCCTGCCTCCTCCCTGAGACCAGGCATAGGGCTAGCTTTTCCATTCTCCTCCCTGAGACGAGGCATAGGGCTGGCTTTTCCATTCTCCTCCCTGAGACGAGGTATAGGGCTGGCTTCTCCAGTCTCCTTCCTGAGATGAGGCATAGTGCTGTCTTCTACAGTCTCCTCCCTGAGATGAGGCATAGGGCTGGCTTCTCCAGTCTCCTCCCTGAGACGAGGCATAGGGCCGGCTTCTCCAGTCTCCTCCCTGAGACGAGGCATAGGGCTGGCTTCTCCAGTCTCCTCCCTGAGGCGAGGCATAGGGCCGGCTTCTCCAGTCTCCTCCCTGAGACGAGGCATAGGGCTGGCTTCTCCAGTCTCCTCCCTGAGGCGAAGCATAGGGTGGCTTCTCCAGTCTCCTCCCTGAGACGAGGCATAGGGCTGGCTTCTCCAGTCTCCTCCCTGAGACGAGGCATAGGGCCGGCTTCTCCAGTCTCCTCCCTGAGACGAGGCATAGGGCTGGCTTCTCCAGTCTCCTCCCTGAGGCGAGGCATAGGGCCGGCTTCTCCAGTCTCCTCCCTGAGGCGAAGCATAGGGTGGCTTCTCCAGTCTCCTCCCTGAGACGAGGCATAGGGATGGCTTCTCCAGTCTCCTCCCTGAGACGAGGCATAGGGCTGGCTTCTCCAGTCTCCTCCCTGAGACGAGGTATAGGGCTGGCTTCTCCAGTCTCCTCCCTGAGGCGAGGCATAGGGCCGGCTTCTCCAGTCTCCTCCCTGAGACGAGGTATAGGGCTGGCTTCTCCAGTCTCCTCCCTGAGGCGAGGCATAGGGCCGGCTTCTCCAGTCTCCTCCCTGAGGCGAAGCATAGGCTGGCTTCTCCAGTCTCCTCTCCGGCAGAAGGGTTGGATGCTGAGGAAAGGGTTGAGATAGCTGTCCCTCTCTCTCTTAGAAGGCTTGTTCCCTTGTCAAGGGCCCACGGTCTAAAGCTCAGTTGTCCGGGTGGCTCCCTGGTCACAGACAGTGGCTTACCTACCATATAGGCAGGCCGCGCAGTGGGGCCCTGCAGTAGAGGAAAAGCCCCAGCCCCTAATTGCTGCGGTCTATCTTCCTAAAGCTAAATGACCTTTGATGGTGTCATCACAGGTCCTGTAAGGGAACTGAACAGTGTAAAGTCTAGTTCCCAGGTTAAAACAGTGCATCTGTCAGGACCTGTGATGACATCATCTTCAACATCACAGATCCTGCAGGATCTAGGAAAGGAACTGCACCAAAGGTTTGAAAGGTACATCTACTAGGACCTGTGATGACAGGGTACCTATCTCTGCTCAGATTTGCTGCCACCCGCTGGTAGACCAGGCACATTACATAAATATAACCAATTACATGAGGGAATATGCACATTATTAGGAGATGACATGAAGTACATATATATACACACACACACTGCATATATTACACAGTATTATAGATACATATATATATAGTATACACAGCATATTTTTCCGTTCACATAGCTGTATGAGGGCCGTTTTTTTTTATGTTGTAATTTCTAATGCCACAATTTATTATGGAATACAATGAAGCGGGAAAAAAATTCCAAATGGAGAGGAATTGGAAAAAAGAACGCAATTTCTCCACCGTTTTACAGGTTTTGTTCCCACAGCGTTCCTTTTGCGGCATAACTAACCCAACGATACCACGTGTGTATAGGTCTTTTATGTCTAAATAGTGTAAAAATAAATGTAAACTTTTTTACATCGCCAAATTCTGACCCCCATAACTTTTTTAATAGTTATATCTACTGAGCTGTGTGGGGGCTCATTTTCTACAGGTCAATCTGTAGTATTCATTGATTATTTGGAAGGGTGTGTGACTTTTTGATCACATTTTCTTGCATTTTTTGGGGTAAGAGAAGCGATGAAAAAATTGAAAATTGGCCATTCTGACACTTTTTTCCATTACGCTATTCGCCGCATTTAATAGTATGGGCGTTTTCAATCACGGTAATACCCACAATGTTTATATTTTTTGTTATTTATGTATTTTATTTTTATTCTACAGAAAACAGAAAGGGGGGTGATTTAAACTTTTATATATTTTTTTAATTTTCTGTATATTTTTTTCTTTTTTTTTATGATTTTGAAGCTCACGTTTGAGCCTGCAAAATCCTTTTTTTTTTTTTTTATTCTGAATTTGACATTTGAAACAGCAGAGAACCGCCGGATAAGATGCCCGCTGCAAGCGTGAGCGGGCGCCATGTTTGCACCTTGCAAAGAAGTTAAAGACAAACTTGAGCAGTTCCATATCAGTCAGCTCAGGTCAGAAATTTTAACTCAGTCCAAGAGTACTCAAGACAGTGGCAGTATGAACCGCTGAATTTGGGTTTCGATCCACTCCTGCATCAGTTGGATTAACCAAACCAAACATTATAACTACTGTCGGTCCATCATTGCATTTGAATACCGTTTCCCAGTGGTACCATAGAGTCCTCTGCCGAAGCAAAATAAGATTTGCTAAACCCTAAACCTCATCTTACTATCTCTGTACTAAGTAATAAACACTTAATTATACGTGTGTCATTCATCATCTCGATTATTCGTTCTGTATTGGAATCAATGTGTAATAACAATTCACACAAACCTAGACATGTATCAACGTATCCTCAGAATCCATGATGTTCCATTGTCTTCGATGGTGTTTGTCACAGGATAACACTATAACATAACATGTATCACAGTTCTTTATAGTTCTATTATATTTGAATATTGATTGCACATCGTGATGTAAAACAAAAACCAACTAACAATTGATGTAATTCACGGGTATTTTCTTCAATGTGACCCGTGTGACCAGTACTTTGAATCTACCCAATGTGCTGTGGTTTACTCTGCACTTAGTACTCTTTGGCCCTTTGGTTTGCAGATGTGCCAGGCTTTTCTTTGATGTGGAAATGAATAGACTTTGTTCATGAAGGCGTACCCAGAACAAAGGACCTCTCTTCTTTCACGGGGGTGTCTCGTAATTAGGGATGAGCACAAGAGCTGTCTGTGACGCCCATAGCTCATCTAAGTCCACCTCTTCCAGTCAGACGGTGCGACCCTCCCTCGTCTAGTCAGTCTACTCCTAGCCATTCATGAGGACAGATCTCAACATATAACAGTCAAAGTGTAATACAAACATAGAAACAATTAAATCTGACAATACAGGAACACATGAAGGGCCCATAGGAAACGTTTCCATACCACTTTGGGCTCAATAAAAAAAATGTTGGCGCCAATAAAAAAAAAATCTTTGAAGAAAAGATTAACATCCCCAATGTGCATTATAAAAAAAAACTAATGTTGTACTCCACACACCTTATTCTTGGAGTGCAGACTTCACACACAGCTCTGCTGAGCATCCATCAAATTCTTCTCCACTACACCTTCACACATCCAGCACAACAGCAACTCAAAGCCACAAGCATTCACACCCCAATGAATGTTTTATGGCTGCAATACTGCTCTTCAGCTACAAGCCTGCTGTGTGTGACACTATACACTCACCCAGCTTTCCTGGAAACACATATGCACACCGAACCCAGAACTGCCGGCGATCTCCATTGCTGTTCTGCCATTACTTGCCAACGTCTTCTGCTCTTCTGTAATCAATCAAAAGCTTATAACAAGACAGCATACCCTTACAATAATAAAACATTTTCTTTTAGAATAGAAAACGTGCGGCACAGTGATATCACACATCCCTTAATCATTTTCTACACCACATGGTCTTACTCAATTGGTGGCGCACATATCTAATAATAAGAAAGATTATGAAATAATCTTCACTCGTCTGTGTCTTGTAAAAAGGGTAAAGCACATCACTTACTAAAACACAGCAATGGCTATCAACAATCTTAGACTCTATTTCTCTTACTCTTCTGATACTTATTCTACCCCCTACCCCCTACCCATTCTTCAGCAGTTAGCCCCCCTTTCCTGACTCTTATCTCTCAAGCATTTATCCAGCTTTCCTGAGGCACATTATTACCTCAGCAAAAGGGAAACACAGAGCTCTCAAAAGCCAACTGGAAGGGGATGGTGCCATACAATACCACTAACTATTAGTGATGAGTAGCAGGAGCAATATTCGAATTCGCAATATTTCACGAATATTTGGGAGATTATTTGTCATAAATTGAGACTGGAGAAAATGGTTGGCATGGCAGAACATTGCAATAGCTTTATATGCAGATAAAGTGCTCCAATATATTCACAATTGCATAAATCAGCAATTAATGATGCGCATATTTTTGCGCAATACGTGCAACTTCACATTTTATCAGGTCTGACTACATATTAGTGATTAGTGCACTAAGTATTGTTGTGAACTTGTGACATCACAGCCCTATGTCTGTAGCATGTATGTATGGACAGCAGAACCTATCACACTACCTAACACCCTGCACTGGAACCTATCAGCTACACTATATCACTATCTAACCTACACTGACTATCTCCCACTAACTATCTGTATTATATATATATATAAGATAACTAACTATCTAATGTAATGTGACATCACAGCACTATGTCTGTAGCCTGTATGTATGGACAGCACAGTAATCCCTACCACACTACCTAACACCCTGCACTGGAACCTATCAGCTACACTATATCACTATCTAACCTACACTGACTATCTCCACTAACTATCTGTATTATATATATAAGATAACTAACTATCTAATGTAATGTGACATCACAGCACTATGTCTGTAGCATGTATGTATGGACAGCAGAACCTATCACACTACCTAACACCCTGCACTGGAACCTATCAGCTACACTATATCACTATCTAACCTGCACTGACTATCTCCCACTAACTATCTGTATTATATATATAAGATAACTAACTATCTAATGTAATGTGACATCACAGCACTATGTCTGTAGCATGTATGTATGGACAGCAGAACCTATCACACTACCTAACACCCTGCACTGGAACCTATCAGCTACACTATATCACTATATATAACCTACACTGACTATCTCCCACTAACTATCTGTATTATATATATAAGATAACTATCTATCTAATGTAATGTGACATCACAGCACTATGTCTGTAGCATGTATGTATGGACAGCAGAACCTATCACACTACCTAACACCCTGCACTGGAGCCTATCAGCTACACTATATCACTATCTAACCTACACTGACTATCTCCCACTAACTATCTGTATTATATATAGAAGATAACTATCTAATGTAATGTGACATCACAGCACTATGTCTGTAGCCTGTATGTATGGACAGCAGAACCTATCACACTACCTAACACCCTGCACTGGAACCTATCAGCTACACTATATCACTATATATAACCTACACTGACTATCTCCCACTAACTATCTGTATTGTATATAGAAGATAACTAACTATCTAATGTAATGTGACATCACAGCACTATGTCTGTAGCATGTATGTATGGACAGCAGATCCTATCACACTACCTAACACCCTGTACTGGGACCTATCAGCTACACTATATCACTATCTAACCTTCACTGACTATCTCCCACTAACTATCTGTATTATATATAAGATAAATAACTATCTAATGTAATGTGACATCACAGCACTATGTCTGTAGCATGTATGTATGGACAGCAGAACCTATCACACTACCTAACACCCTGCACTGGAACCTATCAGCTACACTATATCACTATCTAACCTTCACTGACTATCTCCCACTAACTATCTGTATTATATATAAGATAAATAACTATCTAATGTAATGTGACATCACAGCACTATGTCTGTAGCATGTATGTATGGACAGCAGAACCTATCACACTACCTAACACCCTGCACTGGAACCTATCAGCTACACTATATCACTATCTAACCTACACTGACTATCTCCCACTAACTATCTGTATTATATATATAAGATAAACTAACTATCTAATGTAATGTGACATCACAGCACTATGTCTGTAGCATGTATGTATGGACAGCAGAACCTATCACACTACCTAACACCCTGCACTGGAACCTATCAGCTACACTATATCACTATCTAACCTACACTGACTATCTCCCACTAACTATCTGTATTATATATAAGATAACTAACTATCTAATGTAATGTGACATCACAGCACTATGTATGTAGCATGTATGTATGAACAGCAGCACCTATCACACTACCTAACACCCTGCACTGGAACCTATCAGCTACACTACATCACTATCTAACCTACACTGACTATCTCCACTAACTATCTGTATTATATATAGAAGATAACTAACTATCTAATGTAATGTGACATCACAGCACTATGTCTGTAGCATGTATGTATGGACAGCAGAGCCTATCACACTACCTAACACCCTGCACTGGAGCCTATCAGCTACACTATATCACTATCTAACCTACACTGACTATCTCCACTAACTATCTGTATTATATATAGAAGATAACTAACTATCTAATGTAATGTAACATCACAGCACTATGTCTGTAGCAAGTATGTATGGACAGCAGAACCTATCACACTACCTAACACCCTGCACTGGAAACTATCAGCTACACTATATCACTATCTAACCTACACTGACTATCTCCCACTAACTATCTGTATTATATATATAAGATAACTAACTATCTAATGTAATGTGACATCACAGCACTATGTCTGTAGCATGTAGGTATGGACAGCAGAACCTATGACACTACCTAACACCCTGCACTGGAACCTATCAGCTACACTATATCACTATCTAACCTCCACTGACTATCTCCCACTAACTATCTGTATTATATATAGAAGATAACTAACTATCTAATGTAATGTGACATCACAGCACTATGTGTGTAGCCTGTATGTATGGACAGCAGAACCTATCACACTACCTAACACCCTGCACTGGAACCTATCAGCTCCACTATATCACTATCTAACCTACACTGACTATCTCCCACTAACTATCTGTATTATATATATATAACTAACTATCTAATGTAATGTGACATCACAGCACTATGTCTGTAGCATGTATGTATGGGCAGCAGAACCTATCACACTACCTAACACCCTGCACTGGAACCTATCAGCTCCACTATATCACTATCTAACCTCCACTGACTATCTCCCACTAACTATCTGTATTATATATAGAAGATAACTAACTATCTAATGTAATGTGACATCACAGCACTATGTCTGTAGCCTGTATGTATGGACAGCAGAACCTATCACACTACCTAACACCCTGCACTGGAACCTATCAGCTACACTACATCACTATCTAACCTACACTGACTATCTCCCACTAACTATCTGTATTATATATATAAGATAACTAACTATCTAATGTAATGTGACATCACAGCACTATGTCTGTAGCATGTATGTACGGACAGCAGAACCTATCACACTACCTAACACCCTGCACTGGAAACTATCAGCTACACTATATCACTATCTAACCTACACTGACTATCTCCCACTAACTATCTGTATTATATATAGAAGATAACTAACTATCTAATGTAATGTGACATCACAGCACTATGTGTGTAGCCTGTATGTATGGACAGCAGAACCTATCACAGTACCTAACACCCTGCACTGGAGCCTATCAGCTACACTATATCACTATCTAACCTACACTGACTATCTCCCACTAACTATCTGTATTATATATAGAAGATAACTAACTATCTAATGTAATGTGACATCACAGCACTATGTCTGTAGCATGTATGTATGGGCAGCAGAACCTATCACACTACCTAACACCCTGCACTGGAACCTATCAGCTACACTATATCACTATCTAACCTACACTGACTATTATCCCACTAACTATCTGTATTATATATAGAAGATAACTAACTAACTAACTATCTAATGTAATGTAACACAGTAAAGCACATAGCACAGCAATGACACTGCTCTCTCAGAATTGCAGAAAATGGCTGCTGGGGAGGTTCTTATATAGTGAGGGGTCGGCAACTTTCCTAATGGTTTCCAGGGATGCTGCTAAGCTCACACAAAGACATTGCAGCTTCTCATTGGCCCACAAGCAAGAAGCAGGGAGGGAAAAAGTATCTAGAATATTCGCGAATACGAATATATATCACTATATTCTAAATCTTTGCAAATTGTCGAAGTGGCGATATTCGTGATTAAAATTTGCGATTCTAATATTTGCGCCCTACACTACTAGCTATGTGTCTATGTCCCGACAAAGAACAATACAGACGTATCTATCCTTGTATTCAAGGAAACCATCTATGCAGATTTCTCTTTGACCTTTTAACTTACATATACCATACAATACTTATCTGTAAAGAACCTTCACAGACAACACAATACTTACTCTTATCTTTTTTAGATAGTTAAATTGAACAATCTCTAAGTTCTTTAAACCCGAGCTATTTAATAAAGATATATTTCTAACATTCTTTGTGCTAACCACACATCCATTGGCACACTCTAGGTACAATGCTTATTCCCCATAAACAATCTCTAATGCTATGGCCATAGGTCTTTCTCACTCGGACACAACATTAGGGTAACAAAGGCGTATTCTTACTTCTAGGTACAGATTTTCACACCTCGCTCTAATGCCATCACTCGTTCCTACTTGGACACACACAGCATTACGGTAACAAAGACAGTTCATTTCTGATCATTTAACAGAAATGCCATTTTGATCAGTCTAGACACATGGGCGCTTTCCTCTTGCTAGTGCCATAAATTACTATCTTGACACTGCGCTGTTGCCAAACTCATCAGAAACCCGTCAACATCACAGCAGCTCAGATATTTACAATCTGCTAGCTCTCACTATTGAAATTCTTACAGATTTTAACTAGAATCCTGCTTAGTTTTACAAGTCCAAAGGAACCTTGCTAGATTCTACCACATCTACTACAGCCCCACTCACAGTTTGTAGCAGATTAGCACAACGAGTGCAACCATTAATAATCTGTCCACAGATTATTACATTCCTGTAAATGCCCTGGTTCCCATTTGGAGTGACAGAACCAAATTACCTTCTCTATGTATTGCCCAATCAACAATAAGCATATTTATTTGATCAAATCCCACTTCCGGACACCAAGTGTTTTAAAACGTGAATTTAAAAGATTTGAGAATAAATAAGCTTAAGCAGGCTAAGTGAATAAATATATTTATCAAGTGTTATTAAATATAAGGTAAAACAGACAAATCACATACAGAGTAGTGGATGAGACCGGTGTGTGGTCCGGAACAGATCCAAGGGTCAGAGCCCGGAGAGCGAAGAGGATGTAACAGGCCAGAGGATGAGACCAGTGTGTGGTCAGGAGCAGAGCCAAGAGTCAGAGCCAGGAGAGTGAAGAGGATGTAACAGGTGAGAGGATGAGACCAGTGTGTGGTAAGGAAAAGAGTCAAGAGTCAGAGCCAGGAGAGCGAAAAGGATGTAACAGGCCAGAGGATGAGACCAGTGTGTGGTCAGGAACAGAGCCAAGGGTCAGAGCCAGGAGAGCAAAGAGGATGTAACAGGCCAGAGGATGAGACCAGTGTGTGGTCAGGAACAGAGCCAACGGTCAGAGCCAGGACAAAAACAATAGGTACCAAACAGGAAGTTTAAAGGCTGAGGCAGGAGCAATGCCCAGGGAGAAGTTGGAAAGAACGAGCACAGGACAGCTTCCCTGATAGTAAACAGGAGGGTGGTTATATATCCAAAGGATCATGGAGTGGAGGCGAATATCAGAGTTTAATCCTGACATATCCGTCTGGCTGATGAATGCTAATCTGATTTGATGAATTGAGAGGCAGAGAAAACTTTGCTTACCTCTACTTAGGCCCATTATAATGGCTCCCATTGTTGGATGTCATCTGTGTGGAAAATATAGACGTCTACTGCATCTGTATCGTACAAATCATCCAAAAGATCTGCTGAGGAACCTTCTTCTTCCATAACTGTCCAAAAATTGTTCTCTAGAGACTGCATATGTGTGAAGAATGGGAGATATGGCAGCCTTTTGGGTCTTCTGTAGTGTTGAGTGCGAATATTCGAATAGCGAATTTTTATCGCGAATATCGGCACTTCGCTAATTCACGAATATTTCGAATATAGCGCTATAAATTCACTATTTGGTTTCGAATATTCGTTTTTTTTTTATTAGTTATATTTTTTTCTTACACACTTCCCAAAAGTAGTTCTTACCTGTCCTGAGGGTTCCTGGCTTCCTGGCTGCTCCAGTCAGTGCCCGTTGCCGCTTCTGCCGACTTCCGTGCTCATGGAGCGTCCCCATCACCATGGGAACATCTCCATATACTAAAATGTACTGTTGGATTTGAGAATTAAGTTGAAATCGCAAGTTATATTAATCGCATTGTGATTACAACTTAGCAGTGCACAGCTATCTTACATAGGCTAGAATTAACGAATATGGAATATAGCAGCAGTGCTAAGTAGAAATCACAATTCGATTACTCCAAGTTACATTAATCGCATTGCGATTTCAATTAGCACTGCTATAATATATTCCATATTCGTTAACTTAGTTAATTCTAGCAAGATGACCCATTATAAACCCAGCTCGAAGTTGAATACGCAATGCGATTAATATAACTTGAATTAATCGCATTGCGATTTCTACTTAGCACTGCTGCTATGTGGCGAAACCAAACTCGCCACTGAGTTTTGGAGGGGACAGATTGCCAGCCTCTTGCCCCAGGATTATGGCCCCTCTCATCAGCCCACGCTAAACTTAAACCCCATGGCGATTTGACTGTGTTTGTGGCATCTGAGCGCTGTTTGGATATATTGAGCGCTCAGACCTAAGCCATCTGGGGATATGTTGCATGTATATGTTTTATGTAGTAATTGTAACATTGTGTAATTTTATGTCCTTTTGCAACCATGTGCTCAATGGAGTCTGCCTCTATCCCTGGATATAATTGGATTATTTTCCCCATTGTCTCCAGGAGAGAGGGCTCTGTAAAACCAGTTTGAACCAGAAAAGCCATGCTTCATTTGGTCAAATAGGACTTTCCCTTAACTTGTTAACCCCTGGTCTGATTCGTGTCATTTTTTAATATGTTGTTAACCTGAATGGATTGATTGTGAATATGTAGTTTTTAAGTGAATAGTGATGTCTGTCCTATTGTCCCCACGTGTGTATTGGCAATTTCCTTTGTCCTGAGAGATAATTGAATGAGTCCTCGATTGTCTCCAGGACAGAAGACATTGTGTATTCTCCTGCCTGTGATGATTACATTAACCTGTGTAGGGTAATTGTATCACAGGCAGAGGGGAGGGATATGCTGGGGTGTCTGTATTGTCCCATTGTGTGTGATTGGCTGCTGTATCCCGTGTCGCAGTCTTCCTTCTGGTCCCCTAGGGGAGTGTCCACCAGGTGGGAGACCTGCATAAATACCGGGCAGGTAGCCCTCAATAAAGTGAGAATTCCTGTTTAACCATTAATACGGAGCCTCGTCTCGTACTTGGGGGAATTGCTACGTCAGAACGTTCTCTTGCCTGTTCCAGGAAAGGAGGACTTCGTATGGTTCCAGTTCGGTGGATTCCAGCGGTTGTGGGTTGCTGTGCTCTTCGCCAGGGGAATCGCCCGAACGGTATTAACCCTCACTATACCGGGTTATACCGTAACAACTGGTGGCAAGCAGCGGGATCGTTCCTACAGCCAGAAGGACAGCAACAGAAGACACCGTGGATTTTACAATTTGAGGGCAAAGCGTGTCCCAGTACAGCACCGGTATGGAACCACTAGTGGAGTATGATGAGGGTGTCATGGATGACCGAGATGCAGTCCGCAAAGGCATCTGGGTACCAGGCACTGGGTATTGTGGAGTATCTGCGGGACGAGAGGCTCCCCAAGGACGAGCAGCGACAGCAGAAGCGAGTAGCCCTGCGGATGCCCTTCCTAGGAGAGCAGCCCCTGGAAGAGTGGGTAGAAGACCTGAAGCACCTGGTAAGGCGGGAGATGTGGCTGGAAGATGCCTATTGTCCCATTGTGTGTGATTGGCTGCTGTATCCCGTGTCGCAGTCTTCCTTCTGGTCCCCTAGGGGAGTGTCCACCAGGTGGGAGACCTGCATAAATACCGGGCAGGTAGCCCTCAATAAAGTTAGAATTCCTGTTTAACCATTAATATGGAGCCTCGTCTCGTACTTGGGGGAATTGCTACGTCAGAACGTTCTCTTGCCTGTTCCAGGAGAGGAGGACTTCGTATGGTTCCAGTTCGGTGGATTCCAGTGGTTGTGGGTTGCTGTGCTCTTCGCCAGGGGAATCGCCCGAACGGTATTAACCCTCACTATACCGGGTTATACCGTAACAACTGGTGGCAAGCAGCGGGATCGTTCCTACAGCCAGAAGGACAGCAACAGAAGACACCGTGGATTTTACAATTTGAGGGCAAAGCGTGTCCCAGTACAGCACCGGTATGGAACCACTAGTGGAGTATGATGAGGGTGTCATGGATGACCGAGATGCAGTCCGCAAAGGCATCTGGTACCAGGCACTGGGTATTGTGGAGTATCTGCGGGACGAGAGGCTCCCCAAGGACGAGCAGCGACAGCAGAAGCGAGTAGCCCTGCGGATGCCCTTCCTAGGAGAGCAGCCCCTGGAAGAGTGGGTAGAAGACCTGAAGCACCTGGTAAGGCGGGAGATGTGGCTGGAAGATGCCTATTGTCCCATTGTGTGTGATTGGCTGCTGTATCCCGTGTCGCAGTCTTCCTTCTGGTCCCCTAGGGGAGTGTCCACCAGGTGGGAGACCTGCATAAATACCGGGCAGGTAGCCCTCAATAAAGTTAGAATTCCTGTTTAACCATTAATATGGAGCCTCGTCTCGTACTTGGGGGAATTGCTACGTCAGAACGTTCTCTTGCCTGTTCCAGGAGAGGAGGACTTCGTATGGTTCCAGTTCGGTGGATTCCAGCGGTTGTGGGTTGCTGTGCTCTTCGCCAGGGGAATCGCCCGAACGGTATTAACCCTCACTATACCGGGTTATACCGTAACATGCTATATTCCATATTTGTTAATTCTAGCCTAATATGTAAGATAGCAGTGCTAAGTTGTAATCGCAATGTGATTAATATAATTTGAATTAATCGCATTGCGATTTCAACAGACATGGTTTACTATGGTGTCTAAAACGTAGATGTAGAATACTTTGTTATCTTCGTTTTGAGGAATATGACGAATACATTCGTCATATTCGCTAATTCTACCAAGCCAACCATAGTAAACCACCAGGTCTAAGTAGAAATCGCAATGCGATTAATTCAAGCTATATTAATCGCATTGCGATTTCAACGTAATTCTCAAATCCGACAGTACATTTTAGTATGGAGACGTTCTTGGCTTGGTAGAATTAGCGAATATGACAAATGTATTCGTCATATTCCTCAAAACGAAGATAACGAAGTATTCTCCATCTTCGTTTTAGCTCCATATTCGTCAACTTCGCTAATTCTAGCAATCAAATAGGAAGGTTGACTATAGAGACAGCTGTGTTTACTCTGCTATGCAATTATATAAAAAAAAAATTTAATAAATAGAATAATTATAATAATTATCAAGTAATATAATTATTCTATTAAAAAAGCGAAGTAATATAATCGCATAGCGAATTAAACACAGCTGTCTCTATAGTCAACCTTCCTATTTGATTGCTAGAATTAGCGAAGTTGACGAATAGGTTGCTAAAGGTCTCGGATAGTTATCTGATTTAGTTCACAAAAATTTAGGCAAGGACGCAGGCCTCTGTGGCGAAACCAAACTCGCCACTGGGTTTTGGAGGGGACAGATTGCCAGCCTCTTGCCCCAGGATTATGGGCCCTCTCATCAGCCCATGCTAAACTTAAACCCCATGGCGATTTGACTGTGTTTGTGGCATCTGAGCGCTGTTTGGATATATTGAGCGCTCAGATCCAAGCCATCTGGGGATATGTTAAATGTCTGTGTGTACTGTAAAGGGTGGGACATTGTATATTGAATAGTGATGTCTGTCCTATTGTCCCCACGTGTGTATTGGCGATTTCCCTTTGTCCTGAGAGATAATTGAATGACTCCTCGATTGTCTCCAGGACAGAAGACATTGTGTATTCTCCTGCCTGTGATGATTACATTACCCATGTAGGGTAATTGTATCACAGGCAGAGGGAAGAGATATGCTGGGGGTGTCTGTATTGTCCCATTGTGTGTGATTGGCTGCTGTATCCCCTGTGTCTCAGTCTTCCTTCTGGTCCCCTAGGGAGTGTCCACCAGGTGGGAGACCTGCATAAATACCGGGCAGGTAGCCCTCAATAAAGTGAGAATTCCTGTTTAACCATTAATACGGAGCCTCGTCTCGTACTTGGGGGAATTGCTACGTCAGAACGTTCTCTTGCCTGTTCCAGGAAAGGAGGACTTCGTATGGTTCCAGTTCGGTGGATTCCAGCGGTTGTGGGTTGCTGTGCTCTTCTCCAGGGAATCGCCCGAACGGTATTAACCCTCACTATACCGGGTTATACCATAACAACTGGTGGCAAGCAGCGGGATCGTTCCTACAGCCAGAAGGACAGCAACAGAAGACACCGTGGATTTTACAATTTGAGGGCAAAGCGTGTCCCAGTACAGCACCGGTATGGAACCACTAGTGGAGTATGATGAGGGTGTCATGGATGACCGAGATGCAGTCCGCAAAGGCATCTGGTACCAGGCACTGGGTATTGTGGAGTATCTGCGGGACGAGAGGCTCCCCAAGGACGAGCAGCGACAGCAGAAGCGAGTAGCCCTGCGGATGCCCTTCCTAGGAGAGCAGCCCCTGGAAGAGTGGGTAGAAGACCTAAAGCACCTGGTAAGGCGGGAGATGTGGCTGGAAGATGCCTACCAGGCACTCTGGTGGTATGAAGCTCAGTGCCTACCCCGGACAGCCGAGCATGACATGCCAGAGGGAGAGGAGTTTGATGGTCCTGGCTTGTTATGGGAGACTTTTTCAGAGCTGGAGTTTGGGAGCCCTACACAAGCCCGGTTCAGGGACCTCTTTGAGTGGCGGGAGAGCAGGTATGACTGGGACGACACTCACAAAATTGAGCAAGACCTGGTCCACCTGGTGACCCGGGAGATGGAGCTGGAACAGGACTACCAGCTGCTGTTCCACTCCAATGAGAGGGCTCAGCGAGAGAGCAGAGTGTCAGACCCAGGTCCAGAGCCCTTCAGCTGGGAGGATATTGTGGAGGTCTACTGGGAAGAACCCCAGGTGGCCGGTGGAGATGGGACCGAGGTCTCTCCACCGGTCCTGCAGGGAGTTGGGAGCCCAGTCTCCATTCCCCAGCGGCAGGCTGAGTTACAGGGGCAGAGACAGTCGGTCCTGTCCCCCATCGGCAGAGTGTCCAGCAGGGAATAGAGAGCCCAGTCTCCTTTCCCCAGCAGCAGGACACTGTATTGGGAGCGGAGACAGACGGTCTCCCTCCCCAGAGGCTGGAAGTATGTATGGGAGATGAGCTTGTTACCCCCTCTCCCCAGCGGCAGGCTAAGTTACAGGGGGCAGAGACAGTCGGTCCTGGCCCCAGCAGCAGAGTGACTTACTGGGAGAGGAGAGCCTTGTCCTCCCTCCCCATCGGCAGAGAGTCCGGCAGGGAATAGAGAGCCCAGTCTCCTTTCCCCAGCAGCAGGACACTGTGTTGGGAGCGGAGATAGTCGGTCTCCCTCCCCATCGGCTGGAAGTATGTCTGGGAGAGAAGCTTGTTACCGGCTCTCCCAGCGGCAGCCGGATTTTAGGGAGTAGGGACAGTCGGTCCTGCTCCCCAGCGGCAGTATGTTTTGCAGGGAGAGAAGAGCATCGTCTCCATTCCCCATCGGCCGTGTGATTTACAGGGAATTGGGAGCCCAGTCTCCATCCCCAGCGGCAGTTTAACGCACCAGGGGAGAAAGTAAGCCCCACAACAGTGCAGATGGGACCGTGGTCTCTGCACTCACAGCACAGGGGGTAGGGACAGTCGGTCCTGTCCCCAGCAACAGGGCCATTTAGCCAAAGGGGAGACAGTCGGTCTCCCCCACAGCAGCATGGTGGTCTATCTAAAGGGGAGACAGTCAGTCTCTCCCTACAACAGCAGAGCTGTGTATCTAAAGGGGAGACAGTCGGTCTCCCCTACAACAACCAGGCTCCAACCAGGCTACTTCCGTGGTAGTGCTGGCACCAGGGCAGAGTACCGCTGGTCTCTGCCCACTCAGCAACCCACTCAGGCAGTCTACCAGTCCCCGCACAGCCGTAGTGAGGCACATGGACATGGACAGGTTTATCCCTTGCTCAGGTGTAGTAACCATTTATTGTGGGTGGGCTGTACTGCTGTTTCTGTTTTGTGGGTGGGCTGCTGGACTAACAAGGGCACTGACCGGCAGAAGGTCAGATACCCTGTTAGTCTAGTTGGAAAAGGGAGATGTGTGGCGAAACCAACCGCGCCACTGGGTTTTGGAGGGACAGATTGCCAGCCTCTTGCCCCAGGATTATGGGCCCTCTCATCAGCCCATGCTAAACTTAAACCCCATGGCGATTTGACTGTGTTTGTGGCATCTGAGCGCTGTTTGGATATATTGAGCGCTCAGATCCAAGCCATCTGGGGATATGTTAAATGTCTGTGTGTACTGTAAAGGGTGGGACATTGTATATTGAATAGTGATGTCTGTCCTATTGTCCCCACGTGTGTATTGGCGATTTCCCTTTGTCCTGAGAGATAATTGAATGACTCCTCGATTGTCTCCAGGACAGAAGACATTGTGTATTCTCCTGCCTGTGATGATTACATTACCCATGTAGGGTAATTGTATCACAGGCAGAGGGAAGAGATATGCTGGGGGTGTCTGTATTGTCCCATTGTGTGTGATTGGCTGCTGTATCCCCTGTGTCTCAGTCTTCCTTCTGGTCCCCTAGGGGAGTGTCCACCAGGTGGGAGACCTGCATAAATACCGGGCAGGTAGCCCTCAATAAAGTGAGAATTCCTGTTTAACCATTAATACGGAGCCTCGTCTCGTACTTGGGGGGAATTGCTACGTCAGAACGTTCTCTTGCCTGTTCCAGGAAAGGAGGACTTCGTATGGTTCCAGTTCGGTGGATTCCAGCGGTTGTGGGTTGCTGTGCTCTTCTCCAGGGGAATCGCCCGAACGGTATTAACCCTCACTATACCGGGTTATACCGTAACACCTGGTACCAGATGCCTTTGCGGACTGCATCTCGGTCATCCATGACACCCTCAACATACTCCACTAGTGGTTCCATACCGGTGCTGCACTGGGACACGCTTTGCCCTCAAATTGTAAAATCCACGGTGTCTTCTGTTGCTGTCCTTCTGGCTGTAGGAACGATCCCGCTGCTTGCCACCAGTTGTTACGGTATAACCCGGTATAGTGAGGATTAATACCGTTCGGGCGATTCCCCTGGAGAAGAGCACAGCAACCCACAACCGCTGGAATCCACCGAACTGGAACCATACGAAGTCCTCCTCTCCTGGAACAGGCAAGAGAACCTTCTGAAGAAGCAATTCCCCCCAAGTACGAGACGAGGCTCCGTATTAATGGTTAAACAGGAATTCTAACTTTATTGAGGGCTACCTGCCCGGTATTTATGCAGGTCTCCCACCTGGTGGACACTCCCCTAGGGGACCAGACGGAAGACTGCGACACGGGATACAGCAGCCAATCACACACAATGGGACAATACAGACACCCCCAGCATATCCCTCCCCTCTGCCTGTGATACAATTACCCTACACAGGTTAATGTAATCATCACAGGCAGGAGAATACACAATGTCTTCTGTCCTGGAGACAATCGAGGACTCATTCAATTATCTCTCAGGACAAAGGGAAATCGCCAATACACACGTGGGGACAATAGGACAGACATCATTATTCAATATACAATATCCCACCCTTTACAGTACACACAGACATTTAACATATCCCCAGATGGCTTGGTTCTGAGCGCTCAATATATCCAAACAGCGCTCAGATGCCACAAACACAGTCAAATCGCCATGGGGTTTAAGTTTAGCATGGGCTGATGAGAGGGCCCATAATCCTGGGGCAAGAGGCTGGCAATCTGTCCCCTCCAAAACCCAGTGGCGCGGTTGGTTTCGCCACAAGTGTTTAATGTAATATATCCTGTATATTAAATACCAGTTAATATTATATATCATATTATTTAACACAAAGTTATAATCTTCTTACTTTATTTCACTTGAACGGGTTAACATATCCTGTCTGTTTGCACTGTATTTGCGTGGCTCTCTGGAAAGGGTTAATGAATACTGAGAGACTGTTAGGACTTTGAATGAGAAGCTGGTAATTTTCCAAAGCTGCCATAAAGTTTAAAGAAGAGCAGGTTTTGGAGGGAAAAGGCCAGACTTGTTTACCACCAAACCCAGTGTGACCTTTTGAATGTCTGGTTTAGCTCTGTTCTTATGTCTGATAACTTGTATTTGTCTTGAAAATCTGCTATGTCATTGCCATTGGGTATCATTGAAGCTCTAAAGAAAGTCTATGACAGACGGGAGTGGTATCTTTGAAATTGTTTGTTCTGTGTTTCTCCACTCCACTCCTCCCACTAGAAGGTTCCAGTCTAGCTAGAAATGGTATATAAGGAGAGCAGTCAGAGCCCCTAGTGTGCTGCAGTTAGGGTCCAGTGCTTGGAGGGAAGACTCTGTAAGTCTGCATGAGTGACCAGAAGAAGACGCTAAAACGGGGATACGCTGCCACAGACCCTGGATCACCAGCCTTGGACCAAGGTACCAGCCTTATGAAGAAAAAGAGAGGGACAGCTAGCTCAGGCCTTTCCTCAGCATTAAATCCATCTTCTTCCAAGGAGGAGAGTGGAGAAGCCAGCCATATGCCTTGCACCGGAATTCCGACAGTAAAGAAGCACACTGGTTTACTGCAGACCCTGACTCTCTGGTAGACTGCATGACTAGAGGCTGGATGTTATACACTGTGGTAATGGTAGACTGCATGGCTAGAGGCTGGATGTTATACACTGTGTTAATGGTAGACTGTATGGCTAGAGGCTGGATGTTATACACTGTGGTAATGGCAGACTGCATGGCTAGAGGCTGGATGTTATACACTGTGGTAATGGTAGACTGCATGGCTAGAGGCTGGGTGTTATACACTGTGGTAATGGTAGACTGCATGGCTAGAGGCTGGATGTTATACACTGTGGTAATGGTAGACTGCATGGCTAGAGGCTGGATATTATACATTGTGGTAATGGTAGACTGCATGGCTAGAGGCTGGATGTTATACACTGTGGTAATGGTAGACTGCATGGCTAGAGGCTGGATGTTATACACTGTGGTAATGGTAGACTGCATGGCTAGAGGCTGGATGTTATACACTGTGGTAATGGTAGACTGCATGGCTAGAGGCTGGATGTTATACACTGTGGTAATGGTAGACTGCATGGCTAGAGGCTGGATGTTATACACTGTGGTAATGGTAGACTGCATGGCTAGAGGCTGGATGTTATACACTGTGGTAATGGTAGACTGCATGGCTAGAGGCTGGATGTTATACTCTGTGGTAATGGTAGACTGCATGGCTAGAGGCTGGATGTTATACACTGTGGTAATGGTAGACTGCATGGCTAGAGGCTGGATGTTATACACTGTGGTAATGGTAGACTGCATGGCTAGAGGCTGGATGTTATTACACCTGTGGTAATGGTAGACTGCATGGCTAGAGGCTGGATGTTATACACTGTGGTAATGGTAGACTGCATGGCTAGAGGCTGGATGTTATACACCTGTGGTAATGGTAGACTGCATGGCTAGAGGCTGGATGTTATACACTGTGGTAATAGTAGACTGCATGGCTAGAGGCTGGATGTTATACACTGTGGTAATGGTAGACTGCATGGCTAGAGGCTGGATGTTATACACTGTGGTAATGGCAGACTGCATGGCTAGAGGCTGGATGTTATACACTGTGGTAATGGTAGACTGTATGGCTAGAGGCTGGATGTTATACACTGTGGTAATGGTAGACTGCATGGCTAGAGGCTGGATGTTATACACTGTGGTAATGGTAGACTGTATGGCTAGAGGCTGGATGTTATACACTGTGGTAATGGTAGACTGCATGGCTAGAGGCTGGATGTTATACACTGTGGTAATGGTAGACTGCATGGCTAGAGGCTGGATGTTATACACTGTGGTAATGGTAGACTGCATGGCTGGAGGCTGGATGTTATACACTGTGGTAATGGTAGACTGCATGGCTAGAGGCTGGATGTTATACACTGTGGTAATGGTAGACTGCATGGCTAGAGGCTGGATGTTATACACTGTGGTAATGGCAGACTGCATGGCTAGAGGCTGGATGTTATACACTGTGGTAATGGTAGACTGCATGGCTAGAGGCTGGATGTTATACACTGTGGTAATGGTAGACTGCATGGCTAGAGGCTGGATGTTATACACCTGTGGTAATGGTAGACTGCATGGCTAGAGGCTGGATGTTATACACTGTGGTAATGGTAGACTGCATGGCTAGAGGCTGGATGTTATACACTGTGGTAATGGTAGACTGCATGGCTAGAGGCTGGATGTTATACACTGTGGTAATGGTAGACTGCATGGCTAGAGGCTGGATGTTATACACCTGTGGTAATGGTAGACTGCATGGCTAGAGGCTGGATGTTATACACTGTGGTAATGGTAGACTGCATGGCTAGAGGCTGGATGTTATACACTGTGGTAATGGTAGACTGCATGGCTAGAGGCTGGATGTTATACACTGTGGTAATGGTAGACTGCATGACTAGAGGCTGGATGTTATACACTGTGGTAATGGCAGACTGCATGGCTAGAGGCTGGATGTTATACACTGTGGTAATGGTAGACTGCATGGCTAGAGGCTGGATGTTATACACTGTGGTAATGGTAGACTGCATGGCTAGAGGCTGGATGTTATACACTGTGGTAATGGTAGACTGCATGGCTAGAGACTGGATGTTATACACTGTGGTAATGGTAGACTGCATGGCTAGAGGCTGGATGTTATACACCTGTGGTAATGGTAGACTGCATGGCTAGAGGCTGTGATGTTATACACTGTGGTAATGGTAGACTGCATGGCTAGAGGCTGGATGTTATACACTGTGGTAATGGTAGACTGCATGGCTAGAGGCTGGATGTTATACACTGTGGTAATGGTAGACTGCATGGCTAGAGGCTGGATGTTATACACTGTGGTAATGGTAGACTGCATGGCTAGAGGCTGGATGTTATACACTGTGGTAATGGTAGACTGCATGGCTAGAGGCTGGATGTTATACACTGTGGTAATGGTAGACTGCATGGCTAGAGGCTGGATGTTATACACTGTGGTAATGGTAGACTGCATGGCTAGAGGCTGGATGTTATACACTGTGGTAATGGTAGACTGCATGGCTAGAGGCTGGATGTTATACACTGTGGTAATGGTAGACTGCATGGCTAGAGGCTGGATGTTATACACTGTGGTAATGGTAGACTGCATGGCTAGAGGCTGGATGTTATACACTGTGGTAATGGTAGACTGCATGGCTAGAGGCTGGATGTTATACACTGTGGTAATGGTAGACTGCATGGCTAGAGGCTGGATGTTATACACTGTGGTAATGGTAGACTGCATGGCTAGAGGCTGGATGTTATACACTGTGGTAATGGTAGACTGCATGGCTAGAGGCTGGATGTTATACACTGTGGTAATGGTAGACTGCATGGCTAGAGGCTGGATGTTATACACTGTGGTAATGGTAGACTGCATGGCTAGAGGCTGGATGTTATACACTGTGGTAATGGTAGACTGCATGGCTAGAGGCTGGATGTTATACACTGTGGTAATGGTAGACTGCATGGCTAGAGGCTGGATGTTATACACTGTGGTAATGGTAGACTGCATGGCTAGAGGCTGGATGTTATACACTGTGGTAATGGTAGACTGCATGGCTAGAGGCTGGATGTTATACACTGTGGTAATGGTAGACTGCATGGCTAGAGGCTGGATGTTATACACTGTGGTAATGGTAGACTGCATGGCTAGAGGCTGGATGTTATACACTGTGGTAATGGTAGACTGCATGGCTAGAGGCTGGATGTTATACACTGTGGTAATGGTAGACTGCATGGCTAGAGGCTGGATGTTATACACTGTGGTAATGGTAGACTGCATGGCTAGAGGCTGGATGTTATACACTGTGGTAATGGTAGACTGCATGGCTAGAGGCTGGATGTTATACACTGTGGTAATGGTAGACTGCATGGCTAGAGGCTGGATGTTATACACTGTGGTAATGGTAGACTGCATGGCTAGAGGCTGGATGTTATACACTGTGGTAATGGTAGACTGCATGGCTAGAGGCTGGATGTTATACACTGTGGTAATGGTAGACTGCATGGCTAGAGGCTGGATGTTATACACTGTGGTAATGGTAGACTGCATGGCTAGAGGCTGGATGTTATACACTGTGGTAATGGTAGACTGCATGGCTAGAGGCTGGATGTTATACACTGTGGTAATGGTAGACTGCATGGCTAGAGGCTGGATGTTATACACTGTGGTAATGGTAGACTGCATGGCTAGAGGCTGGATGTTATACACTGTGGTAATGGTAGACTGCATGGCTAGAGGCTGGATGTTATACACTGTGGTAATGGTAGACTGCATGGCTAGAGGCTGGATGTTATACACTGTGGTAATGGTAGACTGCATGGCTAGAGGCTGGATGTTATACACTGTGGTAATGGTAGACTGCATGGCTAGAGGCTGGATGTTATACACTGTGGTAATGGTAGACTGCATGGCTAGAGGCTGGATGTTATACACTGTGGTAATGGTAGACTGCATGGCTAGAGGCTGGATGTTATACACTGTGGTAATGGTAGACTGCATGGCTAGAGGCTGGATGTTATACACTGTGGTAATGGTAGACTGCATGGCTAGAGGCTGGATGTTATACACTGTGGTAATGGTAGACTGCATGGCTAGAGGCTGGATGTTATACACTGTGGTAATGGTAGACTGCATGGCTAGAGGCTGGATGTTATACACTGTGGTAATGGTAGACTGCATGGCTAGAGGCTGGATGTTATACACTGTGGTAATGGTAGACTGCATGGCTAGAGGCTGGATGTTATACACTGTGGTAATGGTAGACTGCATGGCTAGAGGCTGGATGTTATACACTGTGGTAATGGTAGACTGCATGGCTAGAGGCTGGATGTTATACACTGTGGTAATGGTAGACTGCATGGCTAGAGGCTGGATGTTATACACTGTGGTAATGGTAGACTGCATGGCTAGAGGCTGGATGTTATACACTGTGGTAATGGTAGACTGTATGGCTAGAGGCTGGATGTTATACACTGTGGTAATGGTAGACTGCATGGCTAGAGGCTGGATGTTATACACTGTGGTAATGGTAGACTGCATGGCTAGAGGCTGGATGTTATACACTGTGGTAATGGTAGACTGCATGGCTAGAGGCTGGATGTTATACACTGTGGTAATGGTAGACTGCATGGCTAGAGGCTGGATGTTATACACTGTGGTAATGGTAGACTGCATGGCTAGAGGCTGGATGTTATACACTGTGGTAATGGTAGACTGCATGGCTAGAGGCTGGATGTTATACACTGTGGTAATGGTAGACTGCATGGCTAGAGGCTGGATGTTATACACTGTGGTAATGGTAGACTGCATGGCTAGAGGCTGGATGTTATACACTGTGGTAATGGTAGACTGCATGGCTAGAGGCTGGATGTTATACACTGTGGTAATGGTAGACTGCATGGCTAGAGGCTGGATGTTATACACTGTGGTAATGGTAGACTGTATGGCTAGAGGCTGGATGTTATACACTGTGGTAATGGTAGACTGCATGGCTAGAGGCTGGATGTTATACACTGTGGTAATGGTAGACTGCATGGCTAGAGGCTGGATGTTATACACTGTGGTAATGGTAGACTGCATGGCTAGAGGCTGGATGTTATACACTGTGGTAATGGTAGACTGCATGGCTAGAGGCTGGATGTTATACACTGTGGTAATGGTAGACTGCATGGCTAGAGGCTGGATGTTATACACTGTGGTAATGGTAGACTGCATGGCTAGAGGCTGGATGTTATACACTGTGGTAATGGTAGACTGCATGGCTAGAGGCTGGATGTTATACACTGTGGTAATGGTAGACTGCATGGCTAGAGGCTGGATGTTATACACTGTGGTAATGGTAGACTGCATGGCTAGAGGCTGGATGTTATACACTGTGGTAATGGTAGACTGCATGGCTAGAGGCTGGATGTTATACACTGTGGTAATGGTAGACTGCATGGCTAGAGGCTGGATGTTATACACTGTGGTAATGGTAGACTGCATGGCTAGAGGCTGGATGTTATACACTGTGGTAATGGTAGACTGCATGGCTAGAGGCTGGATGTTATACACTGTGGTAATGGTAGACTGCATGGCTAGAGGCTGGATGTTATACACTGTGGTAATGGTAGACTGCATGGCTAGAGGCTGGATGTTATACACTGTGGTAATGGTAGACTGCATGGCTAGAGGCTGGATGTTATACACTGTGGTAATGGTAGACTGCATGGCTAGAGGCTGGATGTTATACACTGTGGTAATGGTAGACTGCATGGCTAGAGGCTGGATGTTATACACTGTGGTAATGGTAGACTGCATGGCTAGAGGCTGGATGTTATACACTGTGGTAATGGTAGACTGCATGGCTAGAGGCTGGATGTTATACACCTGTGGTAATGGTAGACTGCATGGCTAGAGGCTGGATGTTATACACTGTGGTAATGGTAGACTGCATGGCTAGAGGCTGGATGTTATACACTGTGGTAATGGTAGACTGCATGGCTAGAGGCTGGATGTTATACACTGTGGTAATGGTAGACTGCATGGCTAGAGGCTGGATGTTATACACTGTGGTAATGGTAGACTGCATGGCTAGAGGCTGGATGTTATACACTGTGGTAATGGTAGACTGCATGGCTAGAGGCTGGATGTTATACACTGTGGTAATGGTAGACTGCATGGCTAGAGGCTGGATGTTATACACTGTGGTAATGGTAGACTGCATGGCTAGAGGCTGGATGTTATACACTGTGGTAATGGTAGACTGCATGGCTAGAGGCTGGATGTTATACACTGTGGTAATGGTAGACTGCATGGCTAGAGGCTGGATGTTATACACTGTGGTAATGGTAGACTGCATGGCTAGAGGCTGGATGTTATACACTGTGGTAATGGTAGACTGCATGGCTAGAGGCTGGATGTTATACACTGTGGTAATGGTAGACTGCATGGCTAGAGGCTGGATGTTATACACTGTGGTAATGGTAGACTGCATGGCTAGAGGCTGGATGTTATACACCTGTGGTAATGGTAGACTGCATGGCTAGAGGCTGGATGTTATACACTGTGGTAATGGTAGACTGCATGGCTAGAGGCTGGATGTTATACACTGTGGTAATGGTAGACTGCATGGCTAGAGGCTGGATGTTATACACTGTGGTAATGGTAGACTGCATGGCTAGAGGCTGGATGTTATACACTGTGGTAATGGTAGACTGCATGGCTAGAGACTGGATGTTATACACTGTGGTAATGGTAGACTGCATGGCTAGAGGCTGGATGTTATACACTGTGGTAATGGTAGACTGCATGGCTAGAGGCTGGATGTTATACACTGTGGTAATGGTAGACTGCATGGCTAGAGGCTGGATGTTATACACTGTGGTAATGGTAGACTGCATGGCTAGAGGCTGGATGTTATACACTGTGGTAATGGTAGACTGCATGGCTAGAGGCTGGATGTTATACACTGTGGTAATGGTAGACTGCATGGCTAGAGGCTGGATGTTATACACTGTGGTAATGGTAGACTGCATGGCTAGAGGCTGGATGTTATACACTGTGGTAATGGTAGACTGCATGGCTAGAGGCTGGATGTTATACACTGTGGTAATGGTAGACTGCATGGCTAGAGGCTGGATGTTATACACTGTGGTAATGGTAGACTGCATGGCTAGAGGCTGGATGTTATACACTGTGGTAATGGTAGACTGCATGGCTAGAGGCTGGATGTTATACACTGTGGTAATGGTAGACTGCATGGCTAGAGGCTGGATGTTATACACTGTGGTAATGGTAGACTGCATGGCTAGAGGCTGGATGTTATACACTGTGGTAATGGTAGACTGCATGGCTAGAGGCTGGATGTTATACACTGTGGTAATGGTAGACTGCATGGCTAGAGGCTGGATGTTATACACTGTGGTAATGGTAGACTGCATGGCTAGAGGCTGGATGTTATACACTGTGGTAATGGTAGACTGCATGGCTAGAGGCTGGATGTTATACACTGTGGTAATGGTAGACTGCATGGCTAGAGGCTGGATGTTATACACTGTGGTAATGGTAGACTGCATGGCTAGAGGCTGGATGTTATACACTGTGGTAATGGTAGACTGCATGGCTAGAGGCTGGATGTTATACACTGTGGTAATGGTAGACTGCATGGCTAGAGGCTGGATGTTATACACTGTGGTAATGGTAGACTGCATGGCTAGAGGCTGGATGTTATACACTGTGGTAATGGCAGACTGCATGGCTAGAGGCTGGATGTTATACACTGTGGTAATGGTAGACTGTATGGCTAGAGGCTGGATGTTATACACTGTGGTAATGGTAGACTGCATGGCTAGAGGCTGGATGTTATACACTGTGGTAATGGCAGACTGCATGGCTAGAGGCTGGATGTTATACACTGTGGTAATGGTAGACTGCATGGCTAGAGGCTGGATGTTATACACTGTGGTAATGGTAGACTGCATGGCTAGAGGCTGGATGTTATACACTGTGGTAATGGTAGACTGCATGGCTAGAGGCTGGATGTTATACACTGTGGTAATGGTAGACTGCATGGCTAGAGGCTGGATGTTATACACTGTGGTAATGGTAGACTGCATGGCTAGAGGCTGGATGTTATACACTGTGGTAATGGTAGACTGCATGGCTAGAGGCTGGATGTTATACACTGTGGTAATGGTAGACTGCATGGCTAGAGGCTGGATGTTATACACTGTGGTAATGGTAGACTGCATGGCTAGAGGCTGGATGTTATACACTGTGGTAATGGTAGACTGCATGGCTAGAGGCTGGATGTTATACACTGTGGTAATGGTAGACTGCATGGCTAGAGGCTGGATGTTATACACTGTGGTAATGGTAGACTGCATGGCTAGAGGCTGGATGTTATACACTGTGGTAATGGTAGACTGCATGGCTAGAGGCTGGATGTTATACACTGTGGTAATGGTAGACTGCATGGCTAGAGGCTGGATGTTATACACTGTGGTAATGGTAGACTGCATGGCTAGAGGCTGGATGTTATACACTGTGGTAATGGTAGACTGCATGGCTAGAGGCTGGATGTTATACACTGTGGTAATGGTAGACTGCATGGCTAGAGGCTGGATGTTATACACTGTGGTAATGGTAGACTCGCATGGCTAGAGGCTGGATGTTATACACTGTGGTAATGGTAGACTGCATGGCTAGAGGCTGGATGTTATACACTGTGGTAATGGTAGACTGCATGGCTAGAGGCTGGATGTTATACACTGTGGTAATGGTAGACTGCATGGCTAGAGGCTGGATGTTATACACTGTGGTAATGGTAGACTGCATGGCTAGAGGCTGGATGTTATACACTGTGGTAATGGTAGACTGCATGGCTAGAGGCTGGATGTTATACACTGTGGTAATGGTAGACTGCATGGCTAGAGGCTGGATGTTATACACTGTGGTAATGGTAGACTGCATGGCTAGAGGCTGGATGTTATACACCTGTGGTAATGGTAGACTGCATGGCTAGCGGCTGGATGTTATACACCTGTGGTAATGGTAGACTGCATGGCTAGAGGCTGGATGTTATACACTGTGGTAATGGTAGACTGCATGGCTAGAGGCTGGATGTTATACACTGTGGTAATGGTAGACTGCATGGCTAGAGGCTGGATGTTATACACTGTGGTAATGGCAGACTGCATGGCTAGAGTCGTGATGTTATACAGTGTGGTAATGGCAGACTGCATGGCTAGAGACTGGATGTTATACACTGTGGTAATGGTAGACTGTATGGTTAGAGGCTGGAGGTTATACACTGTGGTAATGGTAGACTGCATGGCTAGAGGCTGGATGTTATATACTGTGGTAATGGTAGACTGCATGGCTAGAGGCTGGATGTTATACACTGTGGTAATGGTAGACTGCATGGCTGGAGGCTGGATGATATACACTGTGGTAATGGTAGACTACATGGCTAGAGGCTGGATGTTATACACTGTGGTAATGGTAGAATGCATGGCTAGAGGCTGGATGTTATACACTGTGGTAATGGCAGACTGCATGGATAGAGGCTGGATGTTATATATTGTGGTAATGGTAGACTGCATGGCTAGAGGCTGGATGTTATATACTGTGGTAATGGTAGACTGCATGGCTAGAGGCTGGATGTTATACACGGTGGTAATGGTAGACGGCATGGCTAGAGGCTGGATGTTATACACTGTGGTAATGGTAGACTACATGGCTAGAGGCTGGATGATATACACTGTGGTAATGGTAGATTGTATGGCTAGAGGCTGGATGTTATACACTGTGGTAATGGTAGACTGCATGGCTAGAGGCTGGATGTTATACACTGTGGTAATGGCAGACTGCATGGCTAGAGGCTGGATGTTATACACTGTGGTAATGGTAGACTGCATGGCTAGAGGCTGGATGTTATACACTGTGGTAATGGTAGACTGCATGGCTAGAGGCTGGATGTTATACACTGTGGTAATGGTAGACTGCATGGCTAGAGGCTGGATGTTATACACTGTGGTAATGGTAGACTGCATGGCTAGAGGCTGGATGTTATACACTGTGGTAATGGTAGACTGCATGGCTAGAGGCTGGATGTTATACACTGTGGTAATGGTAGACTGCATGGCTAGAGGCTGGATGTTATACACTGTGGTAATGGTAGACTGCATGGCTAGAGGCTGGATGTTATACACTGTGGTAATGGTAGACTGCATGGCTAGAGGCTGGATGTTATACACTGTGGTAATGGTAGACTGCATGGCTAGAGGCTGGATGTTATACACTGTGGTAATGGTAGACTGCATGGCTAGAGGCTGGATGTTATACACTGTGGTAATGGTAGACTGCATGGCTAGAGGCTGGATGTTATACACTGTGGTAATGGTAGACTGCATGGCTAGAGGCTGGATGTTATACACCTGTGGTAATGGTAGACTGCATGGCTAGAGGCTGGATGTTATACACTGTGGTAATGGTAGACTGCATGGCTAGAGGCTGGATGTTATACACTGTGGTAATGGTAGACTGCATGGCTAGAGGCTGGATGTTATACACTGTGGTAATGGTAGACTGCATGGCTAGAGGCTGGATGTTATACACTGTGGTAATGGTAGACTGCATGGCTAGAGGCTGGATGTTATACACTGTGGTAATGGTAGACTGCATGGCTAGAGGCTGGATGTTATACACTGTGGTAATGGTAGACTGCATGGCTAGAGGCTGGATGTTATACACTGTGGTAATGGTAGACTGCATGGCTAGAGGCTGGATGTTATACACTGTGGTAATGGCAGACTGCATGGCTAGAGGCTGGATGTTATACACTGTGGTAATGGCAGACTGCATGGCTAGAGGCTGGATGTTATACACCTGTGGTAATGGTAGATGGCATGGCTGGAGGCTGGATGTTATACACCTGTGGTAATGGCAGACTGCATGGCTGGAGGCTGGATGTTATACACCTGTGGTAATGGCAGACGGCATGGCTGGAGGCTGGATGTTATACACCTGTGGTAATGGCAGACTGCATGGCTAGAGGCTGGATGTTATACACTGTGGTAATGGTAGACTGCATGGCTGGAGGCTGGATGTTATACACTGTGGTAATGGCAGACTGCATGGCTGGAGGCTGGATGTTATACACCTGTGGTAATGGTAGACTGTATGGCTAGAGACTGGATGTTATACACTGTGGTAATGGTAGACTGCATGGCTAGAGGCTGGATGTTATACACTGTGGTAATGGTAGACTGCATGGCTAGAGGCTGGATGTTATACACTGTGGTAATGGCAGACTGCATGGCTAGAGACTGGATGTTATACACTGTGGTAATGGTAGACTGCATGGCTAGAGGCTGTATGTTATACACTGTGGTAATGGCAGACTGCATGGCTAGAGGCTGGATGTTATACACTGTGGTAATGGCAGACTGCATGGCTAGAGGCTGGATGTTATACACTGTGGTAATGGTAGACTGCATGGCTAGAGGCTGGATGTTATACACCTGTGGTAATGGTAGACTGCATGGCTAGAGGCTGGATGTTATACACTGTGGTAATGGTAGACTGCATGGCTAGAGGCTGGATGTTATACACTGTGGTAATAGTAGACTGCATGGCTAGAGGCTGGATGTTATACACTGTGGTAATGGTAGACTGCATGGCTAAAGGCTGGATGTTATACACTGTGGTAATGGTAGACTGCATGGCTAGAGGCTGTATGTTATACACTGTGGTAATGGTAGACTGCATCGCTAGAGGCTGTATGTTATACACTGTGGTAATGGTAGACTACATGGCTAGAGGCTGGATGTTATACACTGTGGTAATGGTAGACTGCATGGCTAGAGGCTGGATGTTATACACTGTGGTAATGGTAGACTGCATGGCTAGAGGCTGGATGTTATACACTGTAGTAATGGTAGACTGCATGGCTAGAGGCTGGATGTTATACACTGTGGTAATGGTACACTGTATGGCTAGAGGCTGGATGTTATACACTTGTGGTAATAGCAGACTGCATGGCTAGAGGCTGGATGTTATACACTGTGGTAATGGTAGACTGCATGGCTAGAGGCTGGATGTTATACACTGTGGTAATGGTAGACTGCATGACTAGAGGCTGGATGTTATTCACTGTGGTAATAGCAGACTGCATGGCTAGAGGCTGGATGTTATACACTGTGGTAATGGTAGACTGCATGGCTAGAGGCTGGATGTTATACACTGTGGTAATGGTAGACTGCATGGCTAGAGGCTGGATGTTATACACTGTGGTAATGGTAGACTGCATGGCTAGAAGCTGGATGTTATACACTGTGGTAATGGTAGACTGCATGGCTAGAGGCTGGATGTTATACACTGTGGTAATGGTAGACTGCATGGCTGGAGGCTGGATGTTATACACTGTGGTAATGGTAGACTGCATGGCTGGAGGCTGGATGTTATACACCTGGGGCAGCAGGGCTGAATGAATGACACACCTGAAGTCAATGATTAAGACATGATCACCAATACTGAACTCCATTTGGTGCACATACAATATATATAATAAACCTTGGGTGCAGAATGTATCATGACCATGTCTTCCAAGGACTGCAGCATCAGGGTGAATGCCCGTCATGGCTGGCTATACATACAGGTTGTGTCTTTGGGTGCGGTATACTATACATGCATCATACAGCGCTGCATCCATCTGCTGATCCACTCTGATGTCAAGAGCACAACCATATATCGGGAGGCTCCTGAAGAAGATGAGTCTACCCTGACTTCTATACTATTTAATATAGGTCCAACAAAGATAAGAATAACCCTCTATCTCCATGAGACAGACGTGACAGTCCATAGAAGTGGGGGAGGGGTGTGATTGATGAGAGCGCAGAGCCAAGAGTGGGGGGAGGGCAGGGATTCCCTCTGATGAGAGCATTAAGCTGATTAAATGCAGCCAGTGGAGAGGGAATGGATGGGAATGTGTCCTCCTGTGGTCTCTTGGCTGCTTTACAACTGACGGCTGCCTCCTGCACGCCCATGCCATGGCTGCCAGCGGTGACCCAGACACATCTTAACCCTATCACTCCCTGCCCACCCCACCAAGGAATCTATTAGTATCAGAAATCTTTTTTATGGTGCGGATCCTGCCCCCTCGATCCCCATTCGTGGGTGGAGTCCATACATATTATGTCTTGTAGATGCAGGGAAAACTGTGAACAGGGAGGTGGAGGCAAAAAATTAAGAAGAATCCTGACTTATTGACATATTGATCTCCTGATACCACGTCTGGCCTGAGAACAAGATGTCAGCTCAGACTCCTCATCCACAGTCGTCAGAGCGACACCTCCACAACCATCAGTCTCCACTGAAGACCCAGATGCAGAACTCATGGATGAATTGTTTAACCGAAGGATAAAAAGTGTTCGGTGGAGAACTAAGCACCAGCCAAAGGATGGAGCTGATGAAACCAGTCTATGAGGAGATGGCAAGACGAGACGAAGCTGACAGAGCCCAGCACCAGGGGATCAATAAAGATCTTTTTCCTCAGGAGATTCTCCAGCTGTCTGCAGCATTCACCACCCTTTAGGAGCGCAAGGAGGACATTGATGCATATCTGGAAACCTTTGAGATTATGTGTAAGTCTCACCAATCACCATATCACAGAAGAGGACTGGATACCTTTATTGGCCAGGAAACTTATAGGTAGGGCAAATTCCACCTTTCGTGCCTTTTCAGAGCAACAGCAGTTGGACCATGCTGAGGTTAAGTGGGTATTGTTAGCACATTATACCATCACCCCCGAATATTATAGACAGAGCTATCGTAACCTACTAAAAGTGCCCCATGACAACTATTTAGAGTTTAGCAGCAAGTTTCCCAAGCCTTGGACCAGTGGACCCATAGCTGTGGAAAAGAGGACCTCTGCCAGATATAACTGAAGGAGCAGTTCTTAAAGGTGTCCAGTAAGAACTAGAGAATGGGTGATGTCTTGGGAACCCAAAACATTGGAGGAAGCAGCCTACCTTGCAGATAGGTATTTGGAAAGTCCATTCGCAACTCGGAGAAGCTCTGCACCAACCACCATAACACCAGCCAAGGCTAATGACCATACCAGCCATGGGGTTTCCACCCAACTTCTACAGGTTTCCTGTGAACTATCTGCAAGGTCCCTTGCTGGCTGAAGCAAGTTATAAATGTGGCTCCCTAGGGTACCTACAAACAGCTTGCCCTGTGGCCAGGAGGCCACCACTGGTGCCACCTATCCCAAAAGTTCTGGTGGCACACCCCATTGTTTCAGTCAGTCGGAAGGGATCAGCAGCCAGTTGTGAATGTGTCCTGAACCAGAAAATGCCAGCAGGATGTCAGAGCATGGGAGACTCTGAGGATGTGGTGATGCAAATCCACTGGACTTATGCTGAAAAGAGGAGAAATCAGAGACTCCGGAGCATTCATCGTTCTGGTAGAACCACATTGGACAAAAAAATCCTAGGACACAAAGCCAAGATTGTGTTGGCTGGAGGGGAAAGATGTGAATTGCCAGTTGCCCAGGTGGCTCTGGACTGGGGAAAAGGACCCATTAACCACATGGTAGGAGTAATGGACAGTCGACTTGCTGACATGCTGCTGGGAAAGAATGTTGGGAAAATCTATTGCAGCATTACCCGGAGACAGCCAGCAACAGAGCATGGTTCATGGGAGGGCGTCTATCAGGTCACAATGGCAGCCAGAGGAACCTCTGAATGAGCCTGGAAAAACCCATTCCCATTATAGATGGCCGCAAAGCAAATGTGAACCTTGCAGAGAGGAGGCATAGAAGGCATAAAGAGGAAGCAGAGGGGTGGCAAAGAGGAGGAAGAGAAGAGGCAGAGAGGATGTGAAGACAAAGAGAATGGAAGGCAGAGAAGAATTAAAGATGCGGCAGAGGGGAGAAGGTATGGCAGAGAGGAGGCAAAAAGGAAGAGAAGGGAAGAAGAGCAGTAAAGGAGAGGCAGAGAGGAGGCAAAAAGGAAGAGAAGGGAAGAAGAGCGAAAAGGAGAGGCAGAGAGGAGGCAAAAAGGAAGAGAAGGGAAGAAGAGCGAAAAGGAGAGGCAGAGAGGAGGCAAAAAGGAAGAGAAGGGAAGAAGAGCGGAAAAGGAGAGGCAGAGAGGAGGCATAGAAGGCATAAAGAGGAAGCAGAGAGGTGGCAAAAAAGGGGAAGAGAAGAGGCAGAGAGGATGTGAAGACAAAGAGAATGGGAGGCAGAGAAGAATCAAAGATGCGGCAGAGGGGAGAAGGTATGGCAGAGAGGAGGCAAAAAGGAAGAGAAGGGAAGAAGAGTGGAAAAGGAGAGGCAGAGAGGAGGCAAAAAGGAAGAGAAGGGAAGAAGAGCGGAAAAGGAGAGGCAGGGAGGAGGCAAAAAGGAAGAGAAGGGAAGAAGAGCGGAAAAGGAGAGGCAGGGAGGAGGCAAAAAGGAAGAGAAGGGAAGAAGAGCGGAAAAGGAGAGGCAGAGAGGAGGCAAAAAGGAAGAGAAGGGAAGAAGAGCGGAAAAGGAGAGGCAGAGAGGAGGCATAGAAGGCATAAAGAGGAAGCAGAGAGGTGGCAAAAAAGGGGAAGAGAAGAGGCAGAGAGGATGTGAAGACAAAGAGAATGGGAGGCAGAGAAGAATCAAAGATGCGGCAGAGGGGAGAAGGTATGGCAGAGAGGAGGCAAAAAGGAAGAGAAGGTAAGAAGAGCGGAAAAGGAGAGGCAGAGAGGAGGCAAAAAGGAAGAGAAGGGAAGAAGAGCGATAAGGAGAGGCAGAGAGGAGGCAAAAAGGAAGAGAAGGGAAGAAGAGCGAAAAGGAGAGGCAGAGAGGAGGCATAAAGGAAGAGAAGGGAAGAAGAGCGTAAAAGGAGAGGCAGAGAGGAGGCAAAAAGGAAGAGAAGGGAAGAAGAGCGTAAAAGGAGAGGCAGAGAGGAGGCAAAAAGGAAGAGAAGGGAAGAAGAGCGGAAAAGGAGAGGCAGAAAGGAGGCAAAAAGGAAGAGAAGGGAAGAAGAGCGTAAAAGGAGAGGCAGAGAGGTGGCAAAAAGGAAGAGAAGGGAAGAAGAGCGGAAAAGGAGAAGCAGAGAGGAGGCAAAAAGGAAGAGAAGGGAAGAAGAGCGTAAAAGGAGAGGCAGAGAGGAGGCAAAAAGGAAGAGAAGGGAAGAAGAGCGGAAAAGGAGAAGCAGAGAGGAGGCAAAAAGGAAGAGAAGGAAAGAAGAGCGAAAAGGAGAAGCAGAGAGGAGGCAAAAAGGAAGAGAAGGGAAGAAGAGCGTAAAAGGAGAGGCAGAGAGGAGGCAAAAAGGAAGAGAAGGGAAGAAGAGTGGAAAAGGAGAGGCAGAGAGGAGGCATAGAAGGCATAAAGAGGAAGCAGAGAGGTGGCAAAAAAAGGGGAAGAGAAGAGGCAGAGAGGATGTGAAGACAAAGAGAATGGGAGGCAGAGAAGAATCAAAGATGCGGCAGAGGGGAGAAGGTATGGCAGAGAGGAGGCAAAAAGGAAGAGAAGGGAAGAAGAGCGGAAAAGGAGAGGCAGAGAGGAGGCAAAAAGGAAGAGAAGGGAAGAAGAGCGGAAATGGAGAGGCAGAGAGGAGGCAAAAAGGAAGAGAAGGGAAGAAGAGCGGAAAAGGAGAGGCAGAGAGGAGGCATAGAAGGACTTAAGAGGAAGCAGAGAGGTGGCAAAAAAGGGGAAGAGAAGAGGCAGAGAGGATGTGAAGACAAAGAGAATGGGAGGCAGAGAAGAATCAAAGATGCGGCAGAGGGGAGAAGGTATGGCAGAGAGGAGGCAAAAAGGAAGAGAAGGTAAGAAGAGCGGAAAAGGAGAGGCAGAGAGGAGGCAAAAAGGAAGAGAAGGGAAGAAGAGCGGAAAAGGAGAGGCAGAGAGGAGGAAAAAAAGGAAGAGAAGGAAAGAAGAGCGGAAAAGGAGAGGCAGAGAGGAGGCAAAAAGGAAGAGAAGGGAAGAAGAGCGGAAAAGAAGAGGCAGAGAGGAGGCAAAAAGGAAGAGAAGGGAAGACGAGCGGAAAAGGAGAGGCAGAGAGGAGGCAAAGAAAAGCAGAGAGGAGGCAAAAAGGAGAAGTGAAGAAAGAGAGGAGTAGAAGGGAAAGCAGAGAGGAGGCAAAGAGGAAGAGAAGGGGAGAAAGAGAGGGGGAGATATGGGGGAAATAGGAGGAAGAGAGGAGGCAAAAAGGAAGAGAAGGAAAAAAGAGCAGAAAAGGAGAGGCAGAGAGGAAGCAAAGAAAAGCAGAGCAGGCAAAAAGGAGAAGTGAAGAAAGAGAGGAGGAGAAGGAAGAGCAGAGAAGAAGCAAAGAGGAAGAGAAGGGCTGGAAGAGAGGGGGAGATAGGGAGAAAATTGGAGGAAGAGAGGAGGCAAAAGGGAGCCAGATAGGTGGAGAAGTGATGAATAGGGAGTAGAGAGGAGTCAAATAGAAAACAAAGACATGACAGAGAACACATGAAAGGGAGGCAAAATGATTAGAAAGCAGAGATAAGGCAATGAGGAGAAAAAGAGAAGACAGTAAGGCTACTTTCACACTTGCGGCAGGACGGATCCAGCAGACTGTTCAGCCTGCCGGATCTGTCCTGCCGCAAGTGCCCGTGTACTGCCGTGTTGCTGCTCTGTCCCCATTTACTATAATGGGGCGGGGGGTGGAGCTACGGCGCAGCATGGCAGTGCACGGCCCGAGATCGGCGGACTAAAAGTCCTGCATGTCCGATTTTTCAGTCCGGTAAACTCTGCCGTGCTGTGCTGTAGCTCCGCCACCCACCCCATTATAGTAAATGGGGATGGAGCGGCAGCACGGCAGTGCACGGGCACTTGTGGCAGGACGGATCCGGCAGGCTGAACAGCCTGCCGGATCCTTCCTGCCGCAAGTGTGAAAGTAACCTAGAGATGTGAAGAGAAGGCAGAAAAGAGGTAAAGGGAAGTCAGAGTGGAGATAGCTACGAAACAAAAAGGAAGCAGATAGGAGACAAAAAGGAAGAGAAGAAGCAAAGAGGAAGCTGAGAGAAGGCAAACAGAAGAAAGAGAGACGGTAAAGATGAGGCAAAGTCCTCTAGAAATGCAACAACGCAGTGGCTGGCCAAGGGAACTTAGTGGAGCAGGTAAAAGACACGATGCTGACTTCCTTTGAAATAAGATGATGTCCGACATTGCCATTAGCTGAGAACTTGAAAAAAACAGTGGTAACCAGGAAAACCCATCTACTGTTTGGAGACGTCTGACGAGAAATGGTCTTCATGGAAGAATTGCCGCCAAAAATCCATACTTGTGATGTGGAAGCAAAGCCAAACAACTCAACTTTGCAGGAAAACATAGGAAGTGGGGTGCAGAAAATGGCAGTTCCTCTGGACTGATGAGGATGGATATGAAATACTTGGCTGCTTCTCGTGAAGGGCTAGAGATCGGTAGAATAATAACTGTGTGCAGGCAGCGGTGAAGCATGGTGGAGGTTCCTGGCAAGTTTGGGACTCCATTTTAGCAAATGGCATTGAAGATTTGTTCAGCATTAATAGTGTTCTCAGCGCTAAGAAGTTCAGGCAGATACTTCTCCATCAGGCAATAGCAGCATGGAGAAATGTACTCTGCACCAGGACAACAGCCCCAGTCATGCAGCCAATGTCATTAAGAAATATCTTCAGCGTAAAGAAAAATAAGGAGGACTGGAAGGGATGATATGGCCCCCTGGTCTGTGTATCATCTAGTCCAGTGATTGTGAACTTTTTAGAGACCGAGTGCCCAAATTTCAACCGAAAACCCACCCAGTGCCAACACAGCAGTTTAACCTGAATACTACAGTCCAGTATAGTATATCTTCCATGTACTTTATCATTTAGCTGCTGTGCCATATATAGCACACCGTGCGCTGCCTGTGCTGTTCATAGTGCGCCCTGTGCTGCCTGTGCCATATATAGCACACCGTGCGCTGCCTGTGCCGTACATAGTGCGCCCTACGCTGCCTGTGCTGTTCATAGTGCACCCTGTGCTGCCTGTGCCATATATAGCACACCGTGCGCTGCCTGTGCTGTTCATAGTACGCCCTGTGCTGCCTGTGCCGTTCATAGTGCGCCCTGTGCTGCCTGTGCTGTTCATAGTGAGCACTGTGCTGCCTGTGCTGTTCATAGTGTGCCCTGTGCTGCCTGTGCTGTTCATAGTGCGCCCTGTGCTGCCTGTGCCGTACATAGTGAGCACTGCGCTGCCTGTGCTGTTCATAGTGCGCCCTGCGCTGCCTGTGCCGTACATAGTGAGCACTGTGCTGCCTGTGCTGTTCATAGTGTGCCCTGTGCTGCCTGTGCTGTTCATAGTGCGCCCTGTGCTGCCTGTGCCGATTATAGTGCTCCCTGCACTGCCTTTGCCATATATAGTGCACCCAGCACTGCCTGGGCCGTACATAGTGCGCCCTGCGCTGCCTGTGCCATACATAGTGCGCCCTGTGCTGCCTGTGCCGTACATGGTGCGCCCTGTGCTGCCTGTGCCGTACATAGTGCGCCCTGTGCTGCCTGGGCCGTTCATAGTGCGCTCTGTGCTGCCTGGGCCATACATAGTGCGCCCTGTGCTGCCTGTGCTGTACATAGTGCGCCCTGGGCTGCCTGGGCCATACATAGTGCGCCCTGTGCTGCCTGTGCTGTTCATAGCGCGCCCAGTGCTGCCTGTGCCGATTATAGTGCGCCCTGGGCTGCCTGTGCCATACAAAGTCCACCCAGCACTGCCTGGGCCGTACATAGTGTGCACTGCGCTGCCTGTGCCATACATAGTGCGCCCTGGGCTGCCTGTGCCGTTCATAGTGTGCCCTACGCTGCCTGTGCCATACATAGTGCGCCCTGCGCTGCCTGTGCCGTACATAGTGTGCCCTGCGCTGCCTGTGCCATTCATAGTGTGAGCTGCGCTGCCTGTGCCGTACATAGTGCGCCCTGTGCTGCCTGTGCCGTTCATAGTGTGCCCTGCACTGCCTATAATGTTCATAGTGCACCCTGCGCTGCCTTTGCCGTCCATAGTGCACCCTGCGCTGCCTGTGCCGTCCATAGTGCGCCCTGCGCTGCCTGTGCCGTCCATAGTGTGCCCTGCGCTGCCTGTGCCGTACATAGTGCACCCTGCGCTGCCTGTGCCGTCCATAGTGTGCCCTGTGCTGCCTGTGCCATTCATAGTGCGCCCTGCACTGCCTGTGCTGTTCATAGTGCGCCCTGTGCTGCCTGTGCTGTTCATAGTGCTCCCTGCACTGCCTTTGCCATATATAGTGCACCCAGCACTGCCTGGGCCGTACATAGTGCGCCCTGCGCTGCCTGTGCCATACATAGTGCGCCCTGCGCTGCCTGTGCCGTACATAGTGCGCCCTGGGCTGCCTGGGGCATACATAGTGCGCCCTGTGCTGCCTGTGCCGATTATAGTGCGCCCTGGGCTGCCTGTGCCATACAAAGTGCACCCAGCACTGCCTGTGCCGTACATAGTGCCCCCTGCGCTGCCTGTGCCATACATAGTGCGCCCTGGGCTGCCTGTGCCGTACATAGTGTGCCCTGCGCTGCCTGTGCCGTTCATAGTGTGCCCTGCGCTGCCTGTGCCATACATAGTGCGCCCTGCGCTGCCTGTGCCGTACATAGTGCGCCCTGCGCTGCCTGTGCCGTCCATAGTGCGCCCTGCGCTGCCTGTGCCGTCCATAGTGTGCCCTGCGCTGCCTGTGCCGTACATAGTGCGCCCTGCGCTGCCTGTGCCGTACATAGTGTGCCCTGCGCTGCCTGTGCCGTTCATAGTGTGCCCTGCGCTGCCTGTGCCGTACATAGTGTGCCCTGCGCTGCCTGTGCCGTTCATAGTGTGCCCTGCGCTGCCTGTGCCATACCTAGTGCGCCCTGCGCTGCCTGTGCCGTACATAGTGTGCCCTGCGCTGCCTGTGCCATTTATAGCGCGCCCTGCGCTGCCTGTGCCGTACATCGTGCCCCCTGCGCTGCCTGTGCCGTACATAGTGCCCCCTGCGCTGCCTGTGCCGTACATAGTGTGCCCTGCGCTGCCTGTGCCGTTCATAGTGTGCCCTGCGCTGCCTGTGCCATACATAGTGCGCCCTGCGCTGCCTGTGCCATTCATAGTGTGAGCTGCGCTGCCTGTGCCGTACATAGTGTGCCCTGCGCTGCCTGTGCCGTACATAGTGTGCCCTGCGCTGCCTGTGCCATTCATAGTGTGCCCTGCGCTGCCTGTGCCGTACATAGTGCGCCCTGCGCTGCCTGTGCCGTACATAGTGTGCCCTGCGCTGCCTGTGCCATTCATAGTGTGAGCTGCGCTGCCTGTGCCGTACATCGTGCGCCCTGTGCTGCCTGTGCTGTACATCGTGCCCCCTGCGCTGCCTGTGCCGTACATAGTGCGCCCTGCGCTGCCTGTGCCGTACATAGTGTGCCCTGCGCTGCCTGTGCCATTCATAGTGTGAGCTGCGCTGCCTGTGCCGTACATCGTGCGCCCTGTGCTGCCTGTGCCGTACATCGTGCCCCCTGCGCTGCCTGTGCCGTACATAGTGCCCCCTGCGCTGCCTGTGCCGTACATAGTGTGCCCTGCGCTGCCTGTGCCGTTCATAGTGTGCCCTGCGCTGCCTGTGCCATACATAGTGCGCCCTGCGCTGCCTGTGCCGTACATAGTGTGCCCTGCGCTGCCTGTGCCATTCATAGTGTGAGCTGCGCTGCCTGTGCCGTACATAGTGTGCCCTGCGCTGCCTGTGCCATTCATAGTGTGAGCTGCGCTGCCTGTGCCGTACATAGTGTGCCCTGCGCTGCCTGTGCCGTACATAGTGTGCCCTGCGCTGCCTGTGCCATTCATAGTGTGAGCTGCGCTGCCTGTGCCGTACATCGTGCACCCTGTGCTGCCTGTGCCGTTCATAGTGCACCCTGCGCTGCCTGTGCCGTCCATAGTGCACCCTGCGCTGCCTGTGCCGTCCATAGTGCGGCCTGCGCTGCCTGTGCCGTCCATAGTGTGCCTTTCGCTGCCTGTGCCATTCATAGTGCGCCCTGCGCTGCCTGTGCCATTCATAGTGCGCCCTGCGCTGCCTGTGCCATGCATAGCGTGCCCTGTGCTGCCTGTGCCATGCATAGCGTGCCCTGTGCTGCCTGTGCCATTCATAGTGCGCCCTGCGCTGCCTGTGCCATTCATAGTGCACCCTGCGCTGCCTGTGCCATTCATAGTGCGCCCTGCGCTGCCTGTGAGACAGAGAGACAGAGATGAGACAGAGAGATAGAAAGACATATATGAGATAGAGAGACAGATATGAAATAGAGAGACAGATATGAGATAGAGAGACAGATATGAGATAGAGAGACAGATATGAAATAGAGAGAAAGATATGAGATAGAGAGAAAGATATGAGATAGAGAGACAGAGAGACAGATATGAGATAGAGAGACAGATATGAGATAGAGAGACAGAGAGACAGATATGAGATAGAGAGACAGAGAGACAGATATGAGATAGAGAGACAGATATGAGATAGAGAGACAGAGAGACAGATATGAGATAGAGAGACAGATATGAGATAGAGAGACAGATATGAAATAGAGAGACAGATATGAGATAGAGAGACAGATATGAGATAGAGAGACAGATATGAAATAGAGAGACAGATATGAGATAGAGAGACAGATATGAGATAGAGAGACAGATATGAAATAGAGAGAAAGATATGAGATAGAGAGACAGATATGAGATAGAGAGAAAGATATGAGATAGAGAGACAGAGAGACAGATATGAGATAGAGAGACAGATATGAGATAGAGAGACAGAGAGACAGATATGAGATAGAGAGACAGAGAGACAGATATGAGATAGAGAGACAGACATGAGATAGAGAGACAGATATGAAATAGAGAGACAGATATGAGATAGAGAGACAGATATGAGATAGAGAGACAGATATGAGATAGAGAGACAGAGAGACAGATATGAGATAGAGAGACAGATATGAGATAGAGAGACAGAGAGACAGATATGAGATAGAGAGACAGAGAGACAGATATGAGATAGAGAGACAGACATGAGATAGAGAGACAGAGAGACAGATATGAGATAGAGAGACAGAGAGACAGATATGAGATAGAGAGACAGATATGAGATAGAGAGACAGAGAGACAGGTATGAGATAGAGAGACAGAGAGACAGATATGAGATAGAGAGACAGATATGAGACAGAGAGACAGAGAGACAGATATGAGATAGAGAGACAGAGAGACAGGTATGAGATAGAGAGACAGAGAGACAGATATGAGATATAGAGACAGAGAGACAGATATGAGACAGAGAGACAGATATGAGATAAAGAGACAGATATGAGATAGAGAGACAGAGATGAGACAGAGAGACAGATATGAGATAGATAGTGAGGTCCGGGGGTTCGGTAGATTTTGCTCAGGGGCCCCCTGCTGCACATTATTTCGGGGCCAGCTCCCGCTTGCGGACATTTTCCTTCTCTCCGTCTTCCTCACTCTCGACCTTGCCATGCGGCCGGAGGGAATATCTGTGAGGTATTTAGGGTAATCCTGCTTACAGCGCTCTCACCTGGGAGGTCTAGAACTCATCTGAGGTCATGCTGCGGTGGACGGGGAAGAAAGGGGCCCCGGGCAGGCGAGGTTTGGGGGCCCCTCAGCTCCTCACTTAGGCCCCTTTCACATGTGTTCTGAGTGCGGGTGCGATGTGTGAAGTGAACGCACAGCGCCCGTGCGGAATCCTGACCCTCAGACTTCTATGGGTCTGCGCACACGAGAGTTGTTTTTCACGCATCATTTCTGCGTTACGTGTAGATCGCTCTGCTCTATATTCCGCGTTTCTCACGCAGCTCTGGCGCCATACAAATAAATGGGCCTTCCGTGAAAGACGCATTGCGTCCAAAAACCAAGCATTTTTCACTAATGTTTGTTAGTCTTCGCATCCTTGTGAAAAAAACGGAACTACTGAACACAATCGCAGACAAAACTGACTGAACTTACATGGAAACCATCAGTTCTTTTCGTGAACAGATCCGGACACAATGCGTAACGCTAGTGTGAAGGACGTCTTATAGTAATTACGAGCCATGATCTATATTCCTGACACCACTCCAACAGGTGGACGCTGCGGTTAGGGTGGCCGTGTCCTCTTATGGAGTGGGCATTGTGTAGTTCCTCTTTTATTCCTCCTGGAATAGTATTATTACATTGATACGTGGCTACTACCATTCCTCTTGTCAATGGGTTTTTTGTCGCCCACGATCTGTCACTAAATGGACAATGTCATAACGACTGGCGAAACGCTCACTGACGAGGGGAATGGTCAACATACACATTCATTTCCAGGAGGAATAAGAGGGGATAGTCACAACACAGATTTGGAGGAGAGGTTCTGCAGAATGGTTCTATAAGACAGACGGGGAGGGATTCGGCCTCTCCAGGCTTCAGAGCTGCGGTTCTGCCTCTTCCTTTGTCTTCTTTGTCAGCCGCCGTCATGGCTGATCGTCCTCGCCCGGCTTTTATTATGTAAATTGTGACCTTTCTCAGATCCTTCTCCTGATTGCATCCGGTTTTCTATTTCTGCCCCCCGTGAGATGCCGAGAATCCGCCGTGAATAGAATTTGTACGCCCAGCGGGCATGGCGGCTCCTATATGGTCACAATTAACCCGTGCCCGCCCAGCTGCTGGAAGGACGCTTGTACGTGTGGCCCGGGGGCCCGGCGTCCTCACCAACCAATCAGATCACGTTTCCTCCATTACAGATGGAGATCTGGGATCTAAAGGTCGTGCCCACCACCAGGAAGACATCTGCTACTGCCTCCATACGTCTACAACACGACGTCTTCATTAAAGGTGTCCTGTTCTCATCTTTCTGCAGCTCCTGAGCAGAGCTATGTGTCTCCATGGTAACAGACAACGCAAGCACGTAGTCTGATCATGTTTGACAGAAGACACAGTGTGGGGGGGGGGGGGTGTTATCATTGGGATCATTTGTGCCCAATGTCACTTGAGGTTTGATAAATCTGGTGACGCTTCTCCGCTCTCATGCCCTTTGACTGGAGAGGGATTGGAACAATTTGTGTAACTTTTTAAAAAGTTACAGTTGATAAATCTGGCTTCAGTGATCTCGAGGGGCTGGCCGCACCCACTGTCCCATCCACTTTCCAAACCCATAAAATTTCCAAACCCTATGTTATATGGCTGAAGCGAGGATTGTAAAGTGCAGGACTTCATAAACTTCAGGATCTGACTACACGGGGTTGTCTGTTACCATGGAGACACATAGTTCTGCTGTTTATTTTAATTATGACCAATTTAGATGCATTGGGAGAAGATTGGCTGCGGAGGGGACATCGCCTGGAACTCTGATGAGAGCCACAACGTTCCTGCTCCTTCCTGGTGTAGTAGATATTACACAGCCGCAGGGTTGTCAAGTTGATCAGCAATGAAATGTGATTTATTTTCTTCTGGTGCTGACAACTGCTGGCTCCTCAGGTGTCTACTCCTGGTGCTGACAACTGATGGCTTTTCGGTGTCTACACCTGGTGCTGACAACTGCTGGCTCCTCAGGTGTCTACCACCGGTGCTGACAACTGCTGGCTCCTCAGGTGTCTACTCCTGGTGCTGACAACTGCTGGCTCCTCAGGTGTCTACTCCTGGTGCTGACAACTGATGGCTTCTCGGTGTCTACACCTGGTGCTGACAACTGCTGGCTCCTCAGGTGTCTACCACCGGTGCTGACAACTGATGGCTCCTCAGGTGTCTACTCCTGGTGCTGACAACTGCTGGCTCCTCAGGTGTCTACCACCGGTGCTGACAACTGATGGCTTCTCAGGTGTCTACTCCTGGTGCTGACAACTGCTGGCTCCTCAGGTGTCTACCACCGGTGCTGACAACTGATGGCTTCTCAGGTGTCTACTCCTGGTGCTGACAACTGCTGGCTCCTCAGGTGTCTACCACCGGTGCTGACAACTGATGGCTTCTCAGGTGTCTACTCCTGGTGCTGACAACTGCTGGCTCCTCAGGTGTCTACCACCGGTGCTGACAACTGCTGGCTCCTCAGGTGTCTACTCCTGGTGCTGACAACTGCTGGCTCCTCAGGTGTCTACTCCTGGTGCTGACAACTGATGGCTTCTCGGTGTCTACACCTGGTGCTGACAACTGCTGGCTCCTCAGGTGTCTACTCCTGGTGCTGACAACTGATGGCTTCTCGGTGTCTACACCTGGTGCTGACAACTGCTGGCTCCTCAGGTGTCTACCACCGGTGCTGACAACTGATGGCTCCTCAGGTGTCTACTCCTGGTGCTGACAACTGCTGGCTCCTCAGGTGTCTACCACCGGTGCTGACAACTGATGGCTTCTCAGGTGTCTACTCCTGGTGCTGACAACTGCTGGCTCCTCAGGTGTCTACCACCGGTGCTGACAACTGATGGCTTCTCAGGTGTCTACTCCTGGTGCTGAAAACTGATGATTTTACAGGTGTCTACTCCTGGTGCTGACAACTGATGATTTTACAGGTGTCTACTCCTGGTGCTGACAACTGATGGCTTCTCGGGTGTCTACTTCTGGTGCTGACAACTGCTGGCTCCTCAGGTGTCTACCACCGGTGCTGACAACTGATGGTTTTACAGGTGTCTACTCCTGGTGCTGACAAATGATGGCTTCTCAGGTGTCTACTCCTGGTGCTGACAACTGCTAGCTCCTCAGGTGTCTACCACCGGTGCTGACAACTGCTAGCTCCTCAGGTGTCTACTCCTGGTGCTGACAACTGCTGGCTCCTCAGGTGTCTACCACCGGTGCTGACAACTGATGGCTCTGGTCTCTACTCCTGGTTCCTATCATTGAAGCCCCTCTGGGTTTTCTTTCCTGGAGACCTGGAGCCTCTGATGAGATGTTGGGATAATTCAGGATCTGGTAGACCCTCGGCGTGCTGGCCGCCATTGGTGGTTGCTTCCCACAAACCGTACTTACGTGTAAAACAACCGTGCATTGGCGTTAGATGATATATAACGACATTGACATCACCGAGGCTGAAGGCTGAGCTGAAATAATGAATGTGATGGAAAGAGACCGGAGACGAGGTGGGTGTATGTGAACAGCAGCTGATGAATCACGCCGCTTATCAGGCTCAGCCCTTGTGACACAGCAGCAAATCTGAGGAGTGATGGAGGGTTAGACGTGGTGGAGAAATCATGGAGACCTAGAACAGGAGGCAGAGGGCGGTGGACCACGAGTGGTGGCCATGGATTGGATGAGATATATCAGAACTAAAATCCCATTTTGTATGGTGACCGTTGTCCTTAAAGTGAACCTGTCTGTGATTTCTGCAGGCCTGTCTGACGGTGGGATATGATGGAGTGCCGCTCAGCTCGGTGATATACAGGTTCATGAAACTAGAGTGAATCCTGACTGGACTCCTAGTGAGACGTGAGAGTCCTGATTTTCTACACACAGTGATTGACCTCTGACCAGACCAGGAGTGAGTGAGCGTTTTCTCTTTATTTCATACATAAACTCCACCCTTCCAGTCTCCGTCACTTTAAAAAAAATCTTGGTAAATCCCTTTAATTCCTCTTAATATCAGTGATGCTACTAACTTCATGGTCCTCCAAAGCCAAGGGTCATAGTGGACGTACATTAGCCCTTGGTTTCAGATAATGGAAGGAGGTTCCTCACTGGGGGAGACTCCTCTTCTAACTCAGCAATCACTTATTAGCCCCCCCCACAACCCCTCACCCCCCCCAACCACCCCATGTAGATTTCCTGAGGTCTCCCCGCCTGTTCCTATAGAGAACTTACAGTTACTGCTGCTGCAGCCTCTCCATCTGGTGCAGGGAGTACCGAGAAAGCTGAGCCCTCTTCCTGTTACAAGCCCATTAGAGGGCATAGAGAGCAGTCAGTGAGTGAAAAGCGGCTATAGGGAGCAGTCTGTGAAAGAGTGGAGTATGAGGAGCAGTCTGCAAAAGAGTGGAGTATGAGGAGCAGTCTGCGAAAGAGTGGAGTATGAGGAGAAGTCTACGAAAGAGTGGAGTATGGGGAGCAGTCTGTAAAAGAGTGGAGTATGAGGAGCAGTCTGCAAAAGAGTGGAGTATGAGGAGCAGTCTACGAAAGAGTGGAGTATGAGGAGCAGTCTGTGAAAGAGTGGAGTATGGGGAGCAGTCTGTAAAAGAGTGGAGTATGGGGAGCAGTCTGTGAAAGAGTGGAGTATGGGGAGCAGTCTGTAAAAGAGTGGAGTATGGGGAGCAGTCTGTGAAAGAGTGGAGTATGGGGAGCAGTCTATAAAAGATTGGAGTATGAGGAGCAGTCTGCAAAAGAGTGGAGTATGGGGAGCAGTCTGTAAAAGAGTGGAGTATGAGGAGCAGTCTGTGAAAGAGTGGAGTATGGGGAGCAGTCTGTAAAAGAGTGGAGTATGAGGAGCAGTCTGTGAAAGAGTGGAGTATGGGGAGCAGTCTGTGAAAGAGTGGAGTATGAGGAGCAGTCTGTGAAAGATTAATTACTTTTCTGCCTTAGACCACTAGAGATGGAAACATCAAATCCTTCACTGCCCCGGACCACCCGTGATGCAGACATTCATTCCTGCTCTCACCATAAGCCCATAACTCTCCTAGCTAACTATACAGCAATATCCTGTTTGGATCGCCCAGCTTAGAAGGAACAGCGTGCTGGTCCCAGGCTGAGGAGCAGGCTTAGAGGGGACATTGCTCTGCCCCATGGCTACCTACCCCGGAAGTTCAGTGCAGTAGGGACATGGAGGGGGGGGGGGGTTGTCTGCGAGTAGTACAAATGCATTTTAGGCTCAGAAACCCTCTTCAGTTCTTCTTAAACCTCCAGCAGCCCGAGCTTCAATAAATAGTTTCTGAGAGAGCGTCCTGCGTGTGAGATCGATATCTCCGGCAGATATTAGGACGGCTGCCTCTGCATGTCTCTGCAAGGGACAAGTCTCAGAGCTGTCTCTGAATGGGACCTGCTAGGTACTGAGCACTCTAGATGTCTGGGGTAGAAAAACCAATTACAATGCCCAATTCTGAATAAAAATTTCCCACCTGGACCCCCTCTATTAGTCTATTAGCTAGAGTGGGGGCAGCTTCTAAGAGCAGTTCACAATCTGGAGGACCCGACGAGTCTGTGCATTATACAGACAGATCATTGAATCCAGTGGCCATGGTGTAATACTTTTTCTCCCCTGTGGGGGTGCTGCAGGGAAATCATATACTTGCTGATTACCGATCACAGCTGGGGTTTCTCAATACAAAGAAGGAGACCATGACCATCAGGAAGCCTGAAGATCCACACATTTTGGAGAGACATTTGGATGTTTTCCTTTACAGGGAGATACTTTACAGGGGTCCTGAATACTGATAACGGAGAAGGAAGAACAAGAATATCCATGATATTCCATGGGATACCTAGTCATAGTCCTCAGTTTCAGATTTGGTGATGACATCATGGACTGACACTTGCCTTGGGCAGAAATGTTGCTGCACTAAATTACTTCTATCTTCTCGTTTAATCTCATGCAAAAGTCAACCGTTTTGTGCTTGCAGCTCCCATGTCGACTTATGGCTGAGGACCTGTGTAGTCTGACTGGTCCTTCTCGCACCATCCAGAACCCAACTTTTTGCTTACAGTTGGAAAGTAGAGCAAGTAGAGCATGGATGAAAGACAGTATGGTCAGACTACGAAGACATAGAGAGACATACGTCTGCATAGGATTTGCATACAAAAACAGTAGATTTAGCAAAATCAAGTTTTTATGTAGAGCTGCTTCATTTTTTATTCCCCCGCCTCATTCATATCATAGCTTCTGTCGCTTCCTCTTCTTAGGCCCCTTTCACACGGGCGAGTTTTCCGCGCGGGTGCAATGCGTGAGGAGGACGCATTGCACCCGCACTGAATCCGGACCCATTCATTTCTATGGGGCTGTGCACATGAGCGGTGATTTTCACGCATCACTGCGTTGTGTGAAAATCCCAGCATGCTCTATATTGTGCATTTTTCACGCAACGCAGGCCCCAAAGAAGTGAATGGGGCTGCGGGAAAATTGCAAGCATCCGCAAGCAAATGCGGATGCGTTGCGATTTTCCCGCATGGTTGCTTAGCAACGGGACCCGATCTCTATTATTTTCCCTTATAACATGGTTATAAGGGGAAATAATAGCATTCTTAATAAAGAATGCATTGTAAAATGAAGTGGAAGGGGTTAAAAAATAATAAAAGTTACCTTACCTTAGCCACTTGATCGCGTAGTTGCGATCTCTCCTCTCTTTCCCTGCAGCATCTAAGATCTAAAGGACCTGTGATGACGTCACATCACCATGGTAAGATAGACCGCATGTGATTGGACCATGTGATTGGACCATGTGATGTGACGTCATCACAGGTCCTTTAGTTCTTAGATGCTGCAGGGAAAGAGAGGAGAGATCGCAACTACGTGATCAAGTGGCTAAGGTAAGTTAACTTTTATTATTTTTAACCCCTTCATCTTCATTTTACAATGCATTCTTTATTAAGAATGCTATTATTAACCCTTATAACCATGTTATAAGGGAAAATAATAAATTCTCCAGAAGACCCGAAACCGGACTTCAGTGATAAAGTTCGGGTCTGGGTACCAAACATGGCGATTTTTCTCACGCGTGTGCAAAACGCGTTACAAACGTTTGCACCCGCGCGGGAAAAACGCGCATATTCCCGCAACGCACCCGCCTCTTATCCAGGCGTCAAACATGACGCCCGTGTGAAAGAGGCCTTACTCCTATGAAATGCTAAACAGTGACATAAATAGTCGGAGCCGCCATGAGCTGCCATCACCAGGAAGTCATTACAGCATCAGAAAATGGAAATTAAGGCGATGTGAATCGTTGAATGAGCCGCGGTCTGTGGTCCTTGAAGTGTTTGGCGTCTCATGTTCTCCATAGATCTCTACAGAAAGGTTTCAATCATGAGGCCAGATGGGAAATTGCAATTACATCACCTTCGCGATGAGCAAGGCTCATCTTTCAGTTAATAAGGGCCACAGCCCCTGCGAGTTATGCCCATTGAGGGTCTCACACAGTATTGACTACTAGTACAATGTGCCGCCATCCCCAGGGCTGATCGGGTCCCAGTGTTTAGGAATAGTGATGAGCGGCAGGTGCCATATTCGATTTCGATAAAATTCGCAAATATTCGATAGAATATTCTTTTCATATTCGTCGAAATCGAATATTCGTCATTATTCTAGTTATCGCGATTAATATGCGATTTAAATAATCGCGTATTGCAATTTTAACTTAGGCTACTTTCCTATTGGTTTCATATTCTAGAATTATAGAATGTATTCGTCATATTCCTCAAAACGAAGATAACAAAGTATTCTCCATCTTCGTTTTAGCAATTTTAGCAGTATTAATCACATTGCGATTACAACTTAGCACTGCTATCTTACATATTAGGCTTTTTTTTTTTTTGTTATATTTTTTCTTTCCCACTTCCCAAAAATAGCTCTTACCTGTCCTGAGGATTCCTGGCTTCCTGGCTGCTCCAGTCAGTGCCCGTTGCCGCTTCTGCCGACTTCCGTGCTCATGGAGCGTCCCCATCACCATGGGAACGTCTCCATATACTAAAATATACTGTCGGATTTGAGAATTACGTTGAAATCGCAATGCGATTACTTCAAGTTATATTATTCGCATTGTGATTTCAACTTCGAGCTGGGTTTATAATGGGTCAGCTTGCTAGAATTAACGAAGTTAACGAATATGGAATATATTATAGCAGGGCTAATTGAAATCGCAATGCGATTAATATAACTTGGCGTAATCGCATTGCGAGTTTGATCCATGAATCGCTCAATACATTTCCTGGTTCAATTATAATTGAAATTAAACAGTCCTCCTCATCATGCTATTCACATTGTGACATCATGAGACCAAGACGACACCTAACAATTGATGAACAGTACCTCGCCATTGCGAGGCTTCAAGCAGGATGTTCTCACACGTAAGTGGCCACAGAGAAGTGAAGGTCCTTTGGCCACATCCCACACTGATAACCACTTCATTGTGAACAATGCCCTTTTTGAACTGAATTATGAATGTCACAAAACTCCAGGCACATTTGAGGGAGGTAAGAGGTACCCAAGTGTCACGTCAGACCATTTGAAACGGTTTACATCAACGTGGTCTGCGTGCTAGATGACTTGCAAGGGGATCTGACCACACCACCAGGCACAAGCGTCATCGTCTTGCATGCGATTAATTCAAGTTATATTAATCACATTGCGATTACAACTTAGCACTGCTATCTTACATATTAGGCTAGAATTAACGAATATGGAATATAGCAGCAGTGCTAAGTAGAAATCGCAATGCGATTACTCCAAGTTATATTAATCGCATTGCGATTTCAACTTAGAGCTGGGTTTATAATGGGTCAGCTAGCTAGAATGAACGAAGTTAACGAATATGGAATATAGCAGCAGTGCTAAGTTGTAATCACAATGCGATTAATATAACTTGGAGTAATCGCATTGCGATTTCAACGCAATTCTCAAATCCGACAGTACATTTTAGTATATGGAGATGTTCCCATGGTGATGGGGACGCTCCATGAGCACGGAAGTTGGCAGAAGCGTCAACGGGCACTGACTGGAGCAGCCAGGAAGCCAGGAATCCTCAGAACAGGTAAGAACTACTTTTGGGAAGTGGGAAAGAAAAAAATAAAACTAAAAAAAAACCAAAAAAACGAATATTCCAAATAGCAAATTTATAGCACTATAGTCGAAATATTCGCGAATTAGCGAAGTGCCGATATTCGCTAAAAAAATTTGCTATTCGAATATTCGCACTCAACACTTTTTAGGAATGCCGAGTGGTGATGTGGCCAGATAGTTTTGCTGCTCCTATCTAGATACCGTCACACCCCAAGATTAGGCTCCGCAGCATTTAAAGGAGCAGTAGTTGGAGGAATAAGTCAAGTCCAGACTTTGTAAAGTCCAACACTTTTACTTGAATAAACTTCCATCCAGACAATACTTCAATCCAGATCTTTCTCTTGGCTCCAGCAGGTTTTAGGGTGCACTGGCTGGTGGACTTGAATACTCTGCTTGATCTCTCTGCTGTACTAATATCTGGCTTCAGTCTGGTTACTGGACTTTCTAGCAGTTCTAGTAGCTTTGAATAGGGTGCCCTTGGCCGTTGACCCCCTTGTAATACTCAGTCTATGAACTGCCTAGAGCCATGGTGCTCTACGAGCTGCTTCCCGTGGGAGGCCCCTACTGCATGGGGGGGAAGGGGAGGCAGAGGGGCTCTCCCTTCACTGCGCCATGTCTCTTCTCCTTCCAACTCTTAACTCAACCATACTGTAGCTTCCTGCAACCCCTCCCATGGTAGGAAGGACTAGCCCACTTCTGGGGTACTACACTAGTAGAAGTAGACAATGGGAGGTACCAATGGCAGGAGTCATATGGGGGTCCATTTTGCATCGGGATCTTTAGACCCGCTGGGACGTTCCGCTGTAGTAATAATAATGTGGGGGAATCGAGCAGCAAGCTTTTAACTTTTCCTGCAGCGCCCCCACAGGGTAAGTCAGGTATTTTTCCATTCCATATCAGCGGACTCTCAGCATAATGCACAGATATGCTGGGTCCTGAGTGGGAGAGCACCCACTATTATTTCAGAACCCCCTAAACAGACCCCTTGTGAAGCTCCTCGCTCTTGGATCACTCCATTGTATTTCAGCCTGGTATAATGACACCATGGCTGCTCATCAAGGTCTTCCCCGGACAAGCCACTGTGACCGAGGACCGAGGAAGGGCAGACGGCGGGAATGTTTTATGGAATGTACATGGCGGTTATTTGACTCTGCAGTGCTCACCATACACAGCCCATAAGTTATATATAACCACTGCGTCCATCTTGTGATCTGGTATTTTCATCTGTTTTTACCAGACTGAATGTAATGTCCATGGACATGTCACTGCCAGGCCAGGACATGAACGTTCATCACTCGTATCATGATCAACCTTGCAATCCACATCAGGACATGTCGACTAAACGAGGATATATAGCCCCTATTAACAACATGTTATACCGTCCAGAAGAAAATGGTCATAAGTTATCTCCACAAGGACCAGGGGTTACTGGGGTCCTGTGTGGGTGACATCATTTGAGGGTCAACGTGAAGGCTGCCATCTAAGGTCAGAAGCGGTTTTACTTATTTGTCCGCTGTCCTGTCCAATCTGGAATTGTCTCATTTATGGTTTATGACGTTGAGATATATAGTGACCGGTGAGGAAGAAGAGTCAGGCCCATCCTGGAGACCATGAGAACCACCGTTCATGGACAGTGTGAACCCCTCATCATAGGCACAGGGGCCACACTACTCATCAGTCCTATATGGAGGACATGGTGGAAGGTACTACTCCCACCTGTTCTAAGATTACCCGTGGTATGTAGAGAGATGATGTCAGTTGCTGTGGACCACCGCAGCGTTTCATCCGGAGCTGTGGCATCCCATCACTGTGGTGACCTCAGCTCTGGCCCATAAGCAGTGATCCGTCCACCTACTGGGCTCCAAGGAGCCGCCTTTATCTGCACAGTTTCTGCTTTGGAGTTTCAGCCATGAACATCTACAGGCGGACGGGTAAGTGGTGCACATGCTACCCCCTGCTCTGGTCTGGGTGCCAGCATAAAGGGGTACCAAGTACCAACCCAGCCTGATCTCCTGAACACATCCTGTGGATGTGGCTCTTTCCGCTTTATAGTGAGCCAGGTCGTCTGACTTCATCAGCTGAAGCCCAGTTAATTAACCGATCCTATGATGATTGCTCTTCAGTCTGATCCAAGGTTAATTCAGCCAACGCATCAATCGTTCTGGATGATATAAGATCTGAAGATGTTCCAAATAGACTGGTATGTACCACAGCGCCCAAGAAAATATAAACCCCCTTTCACATTGATGTAGCAGAGTCAAAGTGAAGTGAATGGAGTTCTCCAGGACTATCCTTAGAGGGACATGAAGTATTACATGGGAATTCACTAGGCCATATATGTAAAGCATAGATGTGACGGATCCTCCAAACCAAGAGGCACACATCATAGCCCATATCTAACAGAAAGGGGTCAATGATAGTGGACCACCCCTATTAACACAGAAGGACCTGACAGTGTGCGAGAAATGGGCTTTCAGAACCAGATAGCCCCTTTAATACTTCATGCATATAGATTCTAGTGCTCTATGGTCCAGGGATAACTCGCTGTCCTTAGATGCTCTGGTTGGCATTGCTTTATTTCCTCCTCCTCCACTCATTCCAGGCATTACTATTGATTGTGGGTGTATAATGAGGTAGGTCGCTGCCAGCTCGCAAGTCAATAGACCAAGTGGCCGCTGGGGAGATGTGTGGCCAGGCTTATTTTTAGTAGTTCTTTCCCTTTAATTATTCCATATCTTTAATGTAGTGGATATTCCTGGTAAGTGAGCATTTACAGGCTGCTGCTGATCAACAGTTATCAGGACTGATACCTGATACGAGTCCGCGTTCCTAACGGTGAAGGTAACTGTGCATGCATACTGAAGCCCTTTAGGAAGGGTTGGGAACACTACTCCCAAAAAGTTCGGGATATTTGGCTTGTGGGTGAAATTTCAGTATGAACCTAAAATGCCCTTTAACCTTTACAGGTGAACTTAATGTGAACTTCTCTAAACTTCTGAATGCACGTGTCCATCTATTTAATGTTTTAGGAGAACTTGCTCTTCTATAACAAGGAGATTAACGGCAAAATTCACAACAGGAGTTTGATCCATGAATCGCCCAATACATTTTCTGGTTCAATTAGAATTGGTATTAAACAGTCCTCCTCATCATGCTGTTCACATTGTGACATCATGAGACCAAGACGACACCTAACAATTGATGAATAGTACCTCGCTATTGTGAGGCTTCAAGCAGGATGTTCTCACACGTAAGTGGCCACAGAGAAGTGAAGGTCCTTTGGCCACATCCCACACTGATAACCACTTCATTGTGAACAATGCCCTTTTTGAACTGGATGATGAATGCCACAAAACTCCAAGCACATTTGAGGGAGGGGAGAGGCACCCAAGTGTCACGTCAGACCATTTGAAACGGTTTACATCAATGTGGTCTGCGTGCTAGATGACTTGCAAGGGGATCTGACCACACCACCAGGCACAAGCGTCATCGTCTTGCATGGGCCAGGGAGCAAATATGCTGGACGGGGGCCAATGGGCCTCAGCACCGTTCACTGATGAAATTCAATTCAAGCTGAGCAGAAATGATGGCAGCCAATGAAGTTGGAGACATCAAGGAGAGTGCTACACATTAGCCACTGTTGTCACCAAACAAGCCTTTGGTGGTGGTGGTGGTGTTACAGTGTGGGCAGGGGTGTCTAGTCAATACAGAACTGCCCTACACTATGTGAATGGTCCAGTGACAGCCCAGACTACCTGAACAACACAGGCCCGATGTCATCTTCATGGAGGACAATGCGCCGGCTCATCAAGGTCACATCATTAGGGAATGGCTGCTGGAGACTGGGAGACCTCCAGACCTGAATACCATTGAAAACCTGGAATCAGCTGAGTCCCCGTGTAGAGGCTCGTAACCCTGTACCCCAGAACCTCAATGACCTGAGGGCCGCCATTCAAGAAGAGTGGGACGCCATGTCTCAGCAAACAATAAGTCGATTTGTGAACAGCAAAAGATGTCGTTGTCAAGCTGTTCTCTGTAGTGTATATATACAGTATACTTTCCTCTGTAGTATATATGCAGTGTACTGTCCTCTGTAGTGTATATATACAGTGTACTGTCCTCTGTAGTATATATATATATATATATATATATATATACAGTATACTATCCTCTGTAGTGTATATATACAGTGTACTGTCCTCTGTAGTATATATATAGTATGCTGTCCTCTGTAGTATATATACAGTATACTTTCCTCTGTAGTATATATGCAGTGTACTGTCCTCTGTAGTGTATATATACAGTGTACTGTCCTCTGTAGTATATATATATATATATATATATACAGTATACTATCCTCTGTAGTGTATATATACAGTGTACTGTCCTCTGTAGTATGTATATATATATATATATATATATATATATACACACAGTATACTGTCCTCTGTAGCATATATACAGTATACTATCCTCTATAGTACATATACAGTATACTGTCCTCTGTAGTATATATACAATATACTGTCCTCTGTAGTGTATATACAGTATACTGTCCTCTGTAGTATATATACAGTATACTGTCCTCTGTAGTACATATACAGTATACTGTCCTCTGTAGTATATATACAATATACTGTCCTTTGTAGTATATAGTAGTATATATGTAGTATATAGTATATATATGTTATACTGTCCTCTGTAGTATATATACAGTATAGTCCTCTGTAGTGTATATACAGTATACAGCCCTCTGTAGTATATATACAGTATACTGTCCTCTGTAGTATATATACAGTATACTGTCCTCTGTAGTGTACATGCAGTATACTGTCCTCTGTAGTATATATACAGTATACTGTCCTCTGTAGTATATATATAGTATACTGTCCTCTGTAGTATATATACAGTATACTGTCCTCTGTAGTGTATATATACAGTATACTGTCCTCTGTAGTATATATACAGTATACTGTCCTCTGCAGTGTATATACAGTATACGGTCCTCTGTAGTATATATACAGTACACTGTCCTCTGTAGTATATATACAGTAGACTGTCCTCTGTAGTATATATATACAGTATACTGTCCTCTGTATTATATATACAGTACACTGTCCTCTGTAGTATATATACAGTATACTGTCCTCTGTAGTGTATATATACAGTATACTGTCCTCTGTAGTATATATACAGTATACTGTCCTCTGCAGTGTATATACAGTATACGGTCCTCTGTAGTATATATACAGTACACTGTCCTCTGTAGTATATATACAGTATACTGTCCTCTGTAGTATATATATACAGTATACTGTCCTCTGTATTATATATACAGTACACTGTCCTCTGTAGTATATATACAGTATACTGTCCTCTGCAGTATCAAATCCTTTGGAGAAGTCAAGATTTACTCAACATGGTCATGTCTAGAACTTACCTCCTCATAGAAACTGATTAAATTAGTTTGACATGACTGATCCCTCATGAAGCCATGCTGACATGGCGTTATTTGCTTATTTTCATTGAGGTACTCCAAGATAGCATCTCTTAGAAAACCTTCAAACAGTTTACCCAGTTTCCCGAATCTGTTTTTGACCCCTTTTTTAATATTGGCACAATATTTGCTATGCGCCAATCCTGTGGAACATTCCCTGTCAGCATAGAGTCCGTAAATATCAGAAATAGGGGTCTGGCTATAACATTACTTAATTCTTTTAGGATACAGGGGTGTATGCCATCTGGTCCCAGCGATTTGTCTATTATAATCTTTTTAAGACTCAGCTGTACTTCTTCCTAGGTCAGACAGGCCACTTTTAATGGGGAGTTTACTTTGACACTTTACATTTCACCTGACAGTTATTTTTCTCAGTTAATACAGTGGATAAAAAATATTTAACAGCTTCACTTTCTCCTCATTGCTGTCTGTATTGGTATTGGTATTGCTGTTTGGTATTTTTTGTGCCTCCCTGAAGAAACACTCTATTGAATGACAATTGGAAGGTTATTATTTTATGGTCACTACTGTATTTCCCTGGTGTCCCCTGACCTGCACATCAGCATTTTATTATTGTTTTTGCCTCCATGTATTTCTTCCCACAGTGACTCCACATGTTCATGTGCCTCACTTATATCTTCTGGGACTGTGGGCTTTATACAGGACTTTACATAAAGGTAAACCCCTCACCCTCTCCGGTTTTGATGATCCTTTCTAAATAGACCTTAACCCTGTACGTTATCCGAACAGTCATAGCGATCATCAAGCCATGTCTCAGTTATTCCCACTGTCATAGTCCTCCTCACACATAACACTTCCAGTTCTTGCTTCTGGCATTAGTGTAAATACAATTAAGAGGTTTTTATATATTTTTTGCTTATAAACTGTTCTAGTCCCTCCTTCCATTACACTCCCAGTTCCATTACCTCACTCCAGGTCTCTATCTGCACTATATTCTCGTCCTATAACGTAATTTCCCTCCCCCCCAGTCCTGTTATCTTGCCATCCTCCATACTGCCACCCTCCGCCGCATCTACCCCATAGGATGTCTACTCAGTGAGCAGCAAACTCCTTTCCATATTGCCATGGTATGGCAATGTTGAAATTCACTTTACAAGATACAAGATGTGCAATTCCAAATGCGCAATTTGCTCATATTTTTAACACAGATATGCACCTCCTTGTTCCAGGACTGCAGACATTAGACGGACTTGTCAATAGGGGAGCACATATTTACTAATGGGGATGACACAAGAAAAGACCAAGAAAAAAATATAATAATATAATGTGATGAAAAACAACCAACTTAATGTCATCGTTTCCTAAAGTAACTGAATCAAAAGTCATTTAATTTTAAGTCACACACTTAATACAAACACACACTTGAAATCAAATATGTGAATGCTCCCAAACTCGAGTTTTTAGTCTGCTTAGAAAGGTGCTTCTCCCAGACAACTTCATACCAGACTGCAGTTTTTTCCTCTGGAGTCAAAGGGCTGAGCTGGCCTGAACACTGGCTATTTAATTGCTCCTAATTAAACAACCACACCCCTTACTACTCACCTGTGCAACACACTGGAGACTAAAATAATGAGCAAACCAATATGCTTCAAATACCAAAAATGTATTCACATAATACTCTAAGTTCCTATGCAATAAACCTGGCAGCAAAAACAAGTTACAGTGTATAAGCTAAACTACACTGTTCTGACTTGCTATAAAGTACAATAACAAAAAGCTCAGTGCCAATGAGCACAGTGACTTGCTTTGTATCATATGAGCATTGGCCATATATTCCCTATGTTGGGAACTGGTCGATGGGGAGCTGGCTGATTTGTTCACATCCTAGATGACTGTTACTTTACTCTGTATGTTATCTTTTGTATATATCTTTTAAGTCGTTTATTGTAGTTTAGTAAACCTTTTATTCACCTAAGCTTTGTCAAGCCTACTTTATTCCTGGGTCTCAGAATTCACCGTAAAACAGGAGAGCTATGTGACCACCAGTATGGCTGCTATTTCAGCTCTGGCGTGGATTATCACAGGGGTTTCCCAGAAGGCATAATCGAAAATCAGCCTAGACATATAATGATTTGCTTCCCTCCCCCCCCAATAACGAAGATATGTCATGCAGAACTCTGCCAAACCCCGCCCTGTCATGGACGCCACTGTCATGGACGCTCTGCGCTAGATTTTTCTATTAGTGCCATAAACTATAATGGATCAGGCTGCAGGTGAGGGGGGATGGGAATCCCTCAAATTATTGACGTAATCCCAACTATAGAAACCGCTGAGACTGCAGCGACACCTTGTTCATCTGAATGAAGCCGTGGGATGGAGCCAGGCACCACAGCCCTTTTTTCTAGCTAGAGTCGGGGGTCTCATGCCCCCGTCAACAAGAGTTCCAGCACTTCAACCAGACTAAATTGTGAAATAAACACATTATAAGATTCGTCCGTCACCAGCAGGCAGCATGCTTGTTAATGGTTTCCAGATGGCAAGTGAAATTTCTGCTCTGCACAAAGAGTGAAAATGATGCAGAAAGCAAGAGAAACAAGAAGACGTTCTGTTCCTGTGGTGGAGGGGGAGCAGAGCCGCTGTCACTACCCGCAGCTGATTCAGTATATAGCACTCCGGAGAAAGGATATTTTTAGTTCATTGTGCATGAAATTGAGAAATGCTTTATCTCCTTGCACAGTCATACATTCCACGTGCTGCTTCCAGAGGCAGCACAGCTGGAGGATCTGATCTACAGAGCACAAGGTGACAGGAGTATAAAGTATATACATTAGCAGAGAGATCAGGATTGAGTAGAAGGGCATGGTGGCTCCCATCAGCCTCTCCATCTTCAATCATCTGCCTGGTTCACAAATGGACATTACAAAAACATTCACACGTAGAGGTTGAAACCACATTGGAAAAGAATGCATTTATTTTTGCCGAGGCCTTTCATGTAGTTGTCGTTTTCTCAGGTGGAACACACAGCATCAGTATTAGGGGTCCAGGGTCGGAAAGCCGCATGGTCCTCAAGAGCAGAGGGCCTGGAGGAGAAGTGTCCGAGCATCTCCATGGAAGTGAATGTGACACACAAGCTGCTTCACTGCAAGGGCCAGGCTCCCCTGTTCTTGGGATCCATGGGGGTCTTTCATACAAATGAATGCACAGGCGCCTATAAATAGTGAAATACATGGCATGTGGGGGCTGTTAGAGATTTCTCATTGGAGCCCAGAAGCTTCCCTCTACTCCTCTGTGGTATACAAAGGGTTACTTCCGATGGTACCACATATGACACAGCTTATTACAAAGAACAGGCTGCAACCTTGACAACTGCATATGTTACACAAACGCTAAGCCGCGCGCCCAGGATGAAGTCTACCGCCACATTGTGCTGAGCACGCTCAGTCCTGGTCCCTGTGCACACACAGACATGGGCGTAGCTATAGGGGGTGCAGAGGTAGCAGTCGCTACCGGGCCCAGGAGCCTGAGGGGTCCCAAAGACCCTTGTGCCGTATAAGCAGACACAGAAAGCACTGAGGGAAGGGGGGCCCAAGCTGAACCCTTGCACCAGGGCCCATGAGCAGTAAGCTACGCTCCTGCAGACACTCTGCATCGTCCGACTCCTTGGACGACCCTCCCCGGGGGGCGGAGAGAATCGACCTTGGATGTCCTATTTATGTATGTACAGTGCCTCCGAACACCCGGAATCCACAGTACAATCCACAGACCTCCAAAATCAGGAAAACCCTTCGCAGCGGTCCTCTTCTATCACGTTGGTAACCATTTCAGAGCTGGTGTCACAACAGGAAAGGCTCAGAGGAGCAATTTTTGCATTATTATTAATGATACTTGAAACTTTATTATTATGATTTTTTTTATGTTTTATTTCATTTATTTTTTAGGAATAAAATATACAAAAATAAAGAAAACATCTGTTTTCACAATAGCCCCCATAGGACGCTATAAACTGTACCCCCCACAGAGGAGATGGAAGGATCCGTCCATAGGACGCTATAAGCCGTATTCTCCACAGAGGAGATGGAAGGATCAGTCCATAGGACGCTATAAGCCGTACCCTCCACAGAGGAGATGGAAGGATCCGTCCATAGGACGCTATAAGCCGTACCCCCCACAGAGGAGATGGAAGGATCCGTCCATAGGACGCTATAAGCCGTACCCCCCACAGAGGAGATGGAAGGATCCGTCCATAGGACGCTATAAGCCGTACCCTCCACAGAGGAGATGGAAGGATCCATCCATAGGACGCTATAAGCCGTACCCTCCACAGAGGATATGGAAGAATTTATCCATAGGACGCTATAAGCCGTACCCTCCACAGAGGAGATGGAATTATCCGTCCATAGGACACTATAAGCCGTACCCTCCACAGAGGAGATGGAAGGATCCGTCCATAGGACGCTATAAGCCGTACCCTCCACAGAGGAGATGGAAGGATCCATCCATAGGACGCTATAAGCCGTACCCTCCACAGAGGAGATGGAAGGATCCATCCATAGGACGCTATAAGCCGTACCCTCCACAGAGGAGATGGAAGGATCCGTCCATAGGACGCTATAAGCCGTACCCTCCACAGAGGAGATGGAAGGATCCGTCCATAGGACGCTATAAGCTGTACCCTCCACAGAGGAGATAGAAGGATCCGTCCATAGGACTCTATAAGCCATACCCTACACAGTGGAGATGGAAGGATCCGTCCATAAGACACTATAAGCCGTACCTCCCACAGAGGAGATGGAAGGATCCGTCCATAGGACGCTATAAGCCGTACCTCCCACAGAGGAGATGGAAGGATCCGTCCATAGGACGCAATAAGCCGTACCCTCCACAGAGGAGATGGAAGGATCCGTCCATAGGACGCTATAAGCCGTACCCTCCACAGAGGAGATGGAAGGATCCGTCCATAGGACGCTATAAGCCGTACCCCCCACAGAGGAGATGGAAGGATCCGTCCATAAGACGCTATAAGCCGTACCCTCCACAGAGGAGATGGAAGGATCCGTGCATAGGACGCTATAAGCCGTACCCCCCACAGAGGAGATGGAAGGATCCGTCCATAGGACGCTATAAGCCGTACCCTCCACAGAGGAGATGGAAGGATTCATCCATAGGACGCTATATGCCGTACCCTCCACAGAGGAGATGGAAGGATCTGTCCATAGGACGCTATAAGCCGTACCCTCCACAGTGGAGATGGAAGGATCCATCCATAGGACGCTATAAGCCGTACCCTCCACAGTGGAGATGGAAGGATCCATCCATAGGACGCTATAAGCCGTGCCCTCCGCAGAGGAGATGGAAGGATCCATCCATAGGACTCTATAAGCCGTACCCTCCACAGAGGAGATGGAAGGATCCGCCCATAGGACGCTATAAGCCGTACCCCCCACAGAGGAGATGGAAGGATCCATCCATAGGACGCTATAAGCCGTGCCCTCCGCAGAGGAGATGGAAGGATCCATCCATAGGACGCTATAAGCCGTACCCTCCACAGAGGAGATGGAAGGATCTGTCCATAGGACGCTATAAGCCGTACCCTCCACAGTGGAGATGGAAGGATCCATCCATAGGACGCTATAAGCCGTACCCTCCACAGTGGAGATGGAAGGATCTGTCCATAGGACTCTATAAGCCGTACCCTCCACAGTGGAGATGGAAGGATCCATCCATAGGACGCTATAAGCCGTACCCTCCACAGAGGAGATGGAAGGATCTGTCCATAAGACGCTATAAGCCGTACCCTCCACAGTGGAGATGGAAGGATCCATCCATAGGACGCTATAAGCCGTACCCTCCACAGTGGAGATGGAAGGATCCATCCATAGGACGCTATAAGCCGTACCCTCCGCAGAGGAGATGGAAGGATCCATCCATAGGACGCTATAAGCCGTACCCTCCACAGAGGAGATGGAAGGATCTGTCCATAGGACGCTATAAACCGTACCCTCCACAGTGGAGATGGAAGGATCCATCCATAGGACGCTATAAGCCGTACCCTCCGCAGAGGAGATGGAAGGATCCGTCCATAGGACACTATAAGCCGTACCCTCCGCAGAGGAAATAGAAGAATCTATCCATAGGACGCTATAAGCCATGCACTCTAGAGGAGATGAAGAGATCTGTCCATAGGAACTCTATATACTGTACATTCCGCAGAGGAGATGGAAGATCCGTCCATAGGACGCTATGAACAAGTTTTAAAATGTGAATTCAAAAGATTTGAGAATGAATAAGCTTATGTTGCTAAGTGAATAAAAAGATTTACTAAGTGTGATTAAATACAGCATAAGGTAAAACAGACAAATCACATACAGAGTAGTAAAAAGTAAATAATCATCACTGGCCTACACATACAATATAGGGTGGAACTCCAGCCTCCATGTCGTAGCACATGGCCGACACCCCAGGGTGTTACAAGGAAGAAATATGGGGTCATTTATCAAACTGGTATAAAGTAGAACTGGCTTCATTGCCCATAGCAGCCAATCAGATTCCACGTTTCATTTTTCAAAGGAGCTATAAAAAATGAACGGTGGAATCCAATTGGTTGCTATGGGCAATGAAGCCAGTTCTACTTTATACCAGTTTGATAAATGATCCCAGTAGTGTTTATCCTATATGGATGAAGTTCCTCACTGGAGTGCCACCTAATTTTCTGTGCCAACCATGGTTACGCCCTTCAGCCCCTCCTCCCAATGATGTCCAGTTTGCAGCATGAGATAACCACTCAGGAATTTGGAATTATCTAACTATAATTACATGTATAGAAGGTGTGATATAAAAGGAGACAGAATTACAGAGGACAGATCAGTTCTTAAAAATACCATTACCACACCTTCCACCCTGGCTGTTCCACTTTAATTCATTTTCAACAATCCTAAATTAGACCTATTAACATCATGACCTATTGTAACTAACATAATATAAACCCTAGTCGTTTAACAGAAAACCACCTTTGAACCATTGGATTTCTGAAAAAAAAAAAAAAAACATAAAAACTTCACTAACAAGAAGTGTCCTTCACAGAGGTTTTCTTCATTTCTGATCTTGGATGCAACATCTTTGGTGCAAAGTCAATTGTCCTTTTCTTGGTGTTCTGTACACCATACTGCATGGCCCTGTTGTGCCGCAACACGTATGTTGTTTCCAGCTCTTTATAGCTTTATAGTTCAGTCTCTTACCGCCTCCCATTCTGTGTTGATGTATGAGGGGATTGCAGGTGTAATCACAATCCTAAGTGCAGGTTTCCGAGGATTGTTTCAGTGCATATAGGACAGTCCATAACCTTGTCTGCGGGATGAGCTTTGACACTGGGACCTCCCCTAACTGGTCTGTAGGTCATTGTACACAATCATTTCAGACTGGTGGCTAAAGTTCTTGTTGGGTGGTAGGCAGGTCACCGAAAGCATTGTCTTACCACATCTGGTCATTAACTTGGGCAGCTCCTGGGCACCGCTAAGGTTGTTGGTCAGTTCCTGGGCACCACTGAGGTTGTTGGTCAGTTCCTGGGCACCGCTGAGGTTGTTCGTCAGTTCCTGGGCACCGCTGAGGTTGTTCGTCAGTTCCTGGGCACCACTGAGGTTGTTGGTCAGTTCCTGGGCACTGCTGAGGTTGTTGGTCAGTTCCTGGGCACTGCTGAGGTTGTTAGTCAGTTCCTCAGCACTGCTGAGGTTGTTGGTCAGTTCCTGGCACTGCTGAAGTTGTTGGTCAGTTCCTGGGCACCGCTGAGGTTGTTAGTCAGTTCCTGGGCACCGCTGAGTTTGTTAGTCAGTTCCTGGGCACCGCTGAGGTTGTTGGTCAGTTCCTGGGCATTGCTGAGGTTGTTGGTCAGTTCCTGGTTACCGCTGAGGTTGTTGGTCAGTTCCTGGGCACTGCTGAGGTTGTTGGTCAGTTCCTGGGCACTGCTGAGGTTGTTGGTCAGTTCATGGGCACCGCTGAGGTTGTTAGTCAGTTCCTCGGCACTGCTGAGGTTGTTCGTCAGTTCCTGGGCACCGCTGAGGTTGTTGGTCAGTTCCTGGGCACCGCTGAGGTTGTTGGTCAGTTCCTGGGCACTGCTGAGGTTGTTGGTCAGTTCATGGGCACCGCTGAGGTTGTTAGTCAGTTCCTCGGCACTGCTGAGGTTGTTCGTCAGTTCCTGGGCACCGCTGAGGTTGTTGGTCAGTTCCTGGGCACCGCTGAGGTTGTTGGTCAGTTCCTGGGCACTGCTGAGGTTGTTGGTCAGTTCATGGGCACCGCTGAGGTTGTTAGTCAGTTCCTCGGCACTGCTGAGGTTGTTCGTCAGTTCCTGGGCACCGCTGAGGTTGTTGGTCAGTTCCTGGGCACCGCTGAGGTTGTTAGTCAGTTCCTGGGCACCGCTGAGGTTGTTAGTCAGTTCCTGGGCACCGCTGAGGTTGTTGGTCAGTTCCTGGGCATTGCTGAGGTTGTTGGTCAGTTCCTGGTTACCGCTGAGGTTGTTGGTCAGTTCCTGGGCACTGCTGAGGTTGTTGGTCAGTTCCTGGGCACTGCTGAGGTTGTTGGTCAGTTCATGGGCACCGCTGAGGTTGTTAGTCAGTTCCTCGGCACTGCTGAGGTTGTTCGTCAGTTCCTGGGCACCGCTGAGGTTGTTGGTCAGTTCCTGGGCACCGCTGAGGTTGTTCGTCAGTTCCTGGGCACTGCTGAGGTTGTTGGTCAGTTCCTGGGCACCGCTGAGGTTGTTAGTCAGTTCCTCAGCACTGCTGAGGTTGTTGGTCAGTTCCTGGGCACCGCTGAGGTTGTTGGTCAGTTCCTGGGCACTGCTGAGGTTGTTGGTCAGTTCCTCGGCACTGCTGAGGTTGTTGGTCAGTTCCTCAGCATTGCTGAGGTTGTTGGTCAGTTCCTGGGCACTGCTGAGGTTGTTGGTCAGTTCCTGGGCACCGCTGAGGTTGTTAGTCAGTTCCTCAGCACTGCTGAGGTTGTTGGTCAGTTCCTGGGCACCGCTGAGGTTGTTGGTCAGTTCCTCGGCACTGCTGAGGTTGTTAGTCAGTTCCTTGGCACTGCTGAGGTTGTTGGTCAGTTCCTGGGCACTGCTGAGGTTGTTGGTCAGTTCCTCGGCACTGCTGAGGTTGTTGGTCAGTTCCTCAGCATTGCTGAGGTTGTTGGTCAGTTCCTGGGAACTGCTGAGGTTGTCAGTCCTGGCTCTGCTAAACATGTGATACAGCCTACACTTAGGGAAGATGGCATTGAAGATAACTTTTAAAGAGCTCCACATGATCTAGAAGATGTCATTCAGTTGCACAATAAATTCAATCATTTTGACTCAGTCCAAGATTACTCAGTCACTGCAGGATGAGCCGTTGCTGGGATGATTTTGGGTTTCTCTCCACCGCTGCATCACACGGATTAACCAAAACAAAGTACTTATAACTAAGCATTTGAATAACATTTCCCAGTGGTACCATAGAGTCCTCTGCCAAAGCAAAATAAACTTTGCTTAACCCTAACCCTCATCTTATTACATGTGTCATTAAATATTGGACTCAATGTGGAATAATACTTCAAAACAAACATACATTTAGCAGTTCAGAGCAATTATGTCTTGGATGTTCAATTGTCTTCGATGGCGAGATAACACTGCAATATTTATCAAATTCTTTTTTGTTCTACCACATTCATATATTCAGAATACATTGTAATGGGAAACCAAAATACATACGTTTGTTGTAATATGTCTTCATTCATCGGTATCTTCTTCAATGTAAACCCTTCAGCCTGGTAGGTTAATCATCTGCCTTCGATTGCTAACCACAAAACTGCACACCATTAAAATCCACTTTATTCATAAATCTTCTAAGATACCAAATGTTACAATGTTTTAATATACTTCATGCATTGTGGTTTACTCTTCACTTAATACCCTTTGGCATTTTGGTTTGCAGATGTGCCCAGCTTTTCTTGACGTCAATTTTCCATGAACACATAAAGACTTCACTTTATTTATTTTTATAAATTACTTTTCTTTTATGGGGGTGTTTAGTAATTAGGGATGGTCAAAAGGGCTGTCTTTGTGTCTGTGACGTCCACCCTTTCCTCCTCCGTTCCCTCAAGGTCACCTGAGTCCACCCCTTCCGGTCGGATAGTGCGCTCCTCCCTCTTCTAGTCCGTCTACTCTTAACCTTTCATGAAGACAAATCTCTGATGTTATTTGAATGTTCAATATGTAACAACAAACATAGAACCAAACACATCGGCCGATACTGACATGAGCACATGAAGGGCCCATAGGAAACATTTCCATCACACTTTGAGCTCAATAAAAATGTTTGATGCCAATAAAAAAAGCTAAAATCTCATAAGATTGAAATCCCCAATGAGCATTGTAAAAAAACAAATGTTGTACTCCACCTTCTGATGTCATGCATCTTCACATTTTCATTCCTTGCTGCAGCATCATATATACAGTTATCCACACGCAGCTCAGAGCCACACCTTATTCTTGGAGTGCAGACTTCACACACAGCTCTGCTGAGCATCCATCAAATTCATCTCCACTACACCTTCACACATCCAGCACAACAGCAACTCAAAGCCACAAACATTCACACCCCAATGAATGTTTTATGGCTGCAAAACTGCTCTTCAGCTACAAGCCCGCTCTGTGTGACACTATACACTCACCCAGCTTTCCTGGAAACACATATGCACACCGAACCCAGAACTGCCGGCGATCTCTCATATTTACATCCATATTCCCTCATATTTCCTGGGTTCGGAACCAATGCACTGAACCATCTCTTCAGGCATTATTCCGGTCCCAATAATACACCTTTCAGGGAATCGGCCAGTCAATCAGAGATTCTCTCTCTCAGATATCAAAGCTCTCAGGGAATCCCAATGGTAATTCTATCCTGTTTGGTATCAGAGGATTTGTAAAATTGTGCTGATCATCAATATGGCCTCTATGTCCTAATTTGACCCACGGGTACAGAGAAACTGGCACGGCAAAGATTCAGCCAGATTTTCTCTGTCCAGGGCAGGAACTGCCCCTCTTCCAATTACCCAAGGCCGGACTTGTGCGGGTCACAACCCCTCCCCGCTACAGAGGGGGTAAAACGCTGCGACACATCCAGCCCGGGGTCCTTCTTCTTCTTCTGACGTCGAACAACATCCCGACTGCCCGCTGGACACGGGCACACCGCCATATTGGATTATACCTTACAGAGACTTTGCCTTTTACTGGACTTTACTACGGTAATTCAGAACTTACAGACATTTTATTCCCTTCCATCTCTTCTATTTCTATCCAAACCAATCCGTTCAACTGACAGGTATATTTATCTGTCGGTTTTAATGTATATATTTTTTGTGTATAGTTTAGAATAAAAACTAACGATTTCGTTCCTTGTTACTTGATCATCTGATCTATGCTAAGAGCTCTGTCCTCAGGAGACGTACTACCAAATTGTTTTATTTTTATAAATTGTTAATCTACTAGCTAGGTTACAAATAACCGTTCTTCCATTTAGGAATAGCTAGCCGGGGTCTCTTCGCTCCGATTCAATACGAAGAGTGGTGGCAGCAAATTAAATCAATTTCCAGTGTGAAATTGATAATTTTATTTTTACCGATTGTATATGCAATCGCGATTGTATCACTGCTTTGGGCCCACCAACCAATCTTAAACGTCTACTGTGCTCACAGTGGATTCGCCTCCAGAAGTCTCTAGTGGAGACCTGTATGGCAACTGTGGCCTAGTACGACGGGATTGGCGGGTGGTTGTCACAAGGACCTTTAAAGGTAAAAGGGCATTTTTCAAGGCTTCTCTCTGACTCCTACAGTGTCTATGAGTTGTCACATAACATCAACAGTCTCTAGAAACCAGAACTATTTCAACAGAGATATATATTTCTAGCATCTTCCTATTCTTAGTGCTAACCACACATCCATTGGCGCACTCTAGATACAATGCTTATTCCATATAAACAATCTCTAATGCTATGGCCATAGGTCTTTCTCACTTGGACACAACATTAGGGTAACATAGGCGTATTCTTACTTCTAGGTACAGATTTTCACACCTCGCTCTAATGCCATCACTCGTTCCTACTTGGACACACACAGCATTATGGTAACAAAGACTTATGTTCATTTCTGAACATTTAACACAAATGCTATTTTGATCAGTCTCGACACATGGGCGTTGTGACAAAAGCACCTTTGTCACTGGGAGTTGGAGAGGCCTGCTTGCCAGCCTCTTGTCCTGTGACTATGGCCCCAGTGACAGTTAGTAAGCACAATGGACATTGCCTGGGATGCAATCAGCAAGCACAATGGACCATGCATGTGGGGGTGGGATATATCTGGCTGTATGTTGATTGATCACTGTATTTTGTGGGCGTGTCCTCTATCAGGTCCCCGGGGGAGTAGCCCTGGCTGAAGGACTTGCATAAAAGGCCAAGCTTTGCCATCCAATAAAGAAGTTCTGCTTTACCCCTTCATGAAGTCTTGGCTCATGGTTGGGGGGGGGATAACCACACTCTTGGGGATTGCTCTACCACAATACTCCCCTGAGTATAAGCTCTTGTAAGAGCTTGTTCCTGGTTCCTGCTTTCTGGAGTCCGGAGAGGTGGATATGGTGTCCGGTGGAGTGCTTGGAGCCCTCAGGAAGCGCTAGGAGCAAGCGTCAGCGGAAGGTGCCCAGTCGGGGTGCCAGGCGTTCCGTTACACTGGTGGCAGCAGAGGGATGGCGTCCTAGTGCGAGAAGAAGCAGCTCGGAGACACCGTTTGTGGATTGAGGGCAACGCTAGTATCCGTACAGCACCTCTGGCTACAGCAGGATGGAATCGGCTAGTCTTCGGACCGCGTTCCATGATGAGGAGGAGGAGGCAGCCGCAGACTACAGGGATGCAGACAGAAAGGAAGTCTGGTATAATGCCCTGGAAAATGCCCAGCGGCGGAGAGGTGAGAGTCTCCCCAGTTATGAGCAGCGGCTACAGAAGTGTGTGGCGATGCGGATGGGTCTCTTGGGAGAACAGCCGTTGGACGAGTGGGTAACAGAGCTCCGGGGCCGGGTATTTAAGGAGCTTTGGCTAGATGATGCCTACCAGGCCCTCTGGTGGTACTCGATTCGGCACTCCCGCTGGATGGGTGAGCACAACAGACCCGAGCTTGAGAATTACGATGGCCCTGGCCTGTTTGAGGCCTTCACAGAACCAGAGTTCGGAGATGCTGGAGAGTCTCGGTTCTGGGTTATCTATGACTACAGGGAGGGTATGCATGATTGGGCTACAGCGAGAGAGGTGTGACAAGACCTGGCATCTCTAGTGACAAGGGAGTGAGAGCTGGAGCAGGAGTACCAATACTTCTTCAGCTCAATTCGGCCCCAATATACACTGCCGGAGAGCTGGGTGGCAGTCCCAGACCTACACCCCTACAGCTGGGAAGACCCAACTGAGGTATCCCCTGCTTCAGTACCAGCTGCAGAGGTAGTGGACCTCATAGACTTGTCCTGGGGGGAACCCCAACTGGCAGGTGGAGATGGGACCGAGGTCTCTCCACCGGCCCTACAAGGATGCTGGGCAGTCGGCTCAGATCCCCAACGGCAGCCGGAGTTTCAGGAAGTAGGGACAGTCAGTCCTGCTCCCCAGTGGCAGTATGTTTTGCAGGGAGAGGAGACAACCAATCCCTCTCCCCCACCACAGGGGGGCAGCACCCCAAACTCCGATGGTGCAGATGGGACAGCGGTCTCTGCACCAGACCTACAGGGATGCTGAACGGCTGGTACAGAACACCAACCAAACCCACAGTAGTGCCAGGAGGATGAGGTAAGCGACCCCTCCTCTCTACAGCCAATCCGCAACCAAGTCCTGGGGGTAGGATTCCCTGACCCCATCCCAGCGGAAGAGCTGGCATCTGGGCAGAGTGCAGTCGGCCTCTGCCCTCCCCTATCCTCCTGTCCTGAGCCTGACTACCCACAGGCTACCCCAGCGGACGAGCTGGCATCTGGGCAGAGTGCAGTCGGCCTCTGCCCTCCCCTATCCTTCTGTCCTGAGCCTGACTACCCATAGGCTACCCAAGCGGAAGAGCTGGCATCTGGGCAGAGTGCAGTCGGCCTCTGCCCTCCCCTATCCTCCTGTCCTGAGCCTGACAACCCACAGGCTACCCAAGCGAAAGAGCTGGCATCTGGGCAGAGTGCAGTCGGCACCTACAGCTCCCTGCCTGGGAACACAAGGGAGATCAGGGGCAGCAGCCGTACCCTCTGCAGCCTAGGACAGACCCAACAAAGCTGGACACTCAAGAACTACAGGTGCAGTACTCGGTTGTGGGCGGGCTGCTCGTCTAACTCAGGTACTGACAGACAGGAGGTCAGGTAACTGGTTAGTCTTCCTCTGAGAGGGAAGATGTGTGACAAAAGCACCTTTGTCACGGGGAGTTGGAGAGGCCTGCTTGCCAGTCTCTTGTCCTGTGACTATGGCCCCAGTGACAGTTAGTAAGCACAATGGACATTGCCTATGACGCAATTAACAAGCACAATGGACATTACCTGTGACGCAATTAACAAGCACAATGGACATTGCCTGGGACACAATTAACAAGCACAATGGACATTGCCTGGGACACAATCAGCAAGCACAATGGACATTGCCTATGACGCAATTAACAAGCACAATGGACATTGCCTGGGACACAATCAGCAAGCACAATGGACCATGCATGTGGGGTTGTGATATATCTGGCTGTATGTTGATTGGTTACTGTATTTTGTGTGCCTGTTCTCTATCAGGTCCCCGGTGGAGTAGCCCTGGCTGGAGGACTTGCATAAAAGGCCAAGCTTTGCCATCCAATAAAGAACTTCTGCTTTACCCCTTCATGAAGTCTTGGCTCATGGTTGGGGGATGGGATAACTACACTCTTGGGGATTGCTATATCACAATACTCCCCTGAGTATTAGCTCTTGTAAGAGCGTGTTCCTGGTTCCTGCTTTCTGGAGTTCGGAGAGGTGGATATGGTGTCCGGTGGAGTGCTTGGAGCCCTCGGGAAGCGCTAGGAGCAAGCGTCAGCGGAAGGTGCCCAGTCGGGGTGCCAGGCGTTCCGTGCCATAAATTACTATCTTGACACTGCAAACTTTTCAGACTCATCAGAAACCCGTCAACATCACAGCAGCTCTGATATCCACAATCTGCCAGATCTTACTTCTCATATTCTTACAGATTTTTACAAAAATCCTGCTTAGTTCTACAACTCCAAAAAAAACTATCTAGATTCTACCATGTCTACTACAGCCCTACTCACAGTTTGTAGCAGATTTGCACAACCAATGCAACCATCCACCCGCAGATTATTACAATCCCACGAATGTCCGGATTCCGATTCAGAGTGGTGGTACCAAATTACCCTCTCTATTTATCACTCCATCAACAATAAGCGTATTCATTTGCTCGAATCCCACTGCTGCCACCAAGTGTTTTAAAACTTGAATTCAAAAGATTTGAGAATGAATAAGCTTAAGCAGGCTAAGTGAATAAATATATTTACTTAGTGTGATTAAATATGAGGTAAAATAGACAAGTCACATACAGAGTAGTAAAAAGTAAATAAGCATCACTGGCCTACAGACACAATATTGGGTAGGACTCCAACCACAATGTCGTAGTACATGAAAGACACCCCAGGGTGTTACCAGAAGGAAGTAGTAATCATCCTACCTTGTTAAAGTTCCTCAATGCCACCTAATTGCCTGTGCAAACCAGGGTTATGCCCTTCAGCCTCTCCTCCAAAGGATGTCCAGTGTGGAGCACACATGTCCCTGAGATAATGACTCAGAAATTAAGCTTTCTCAGCACAATTGGGGCCGGGTGGGGGTTTATGTATATTATCTAACTATAATTACACAGTATAGAAGGTGATAAAAAAAGAGACAGAATTAAAGAGTACACAACCAATCAATTCTTAAAAATACCCTTACAACACAGCCATACACTCCACAGAGATGGAAGGATCCATCCATAGGACGCTATAAGCCGTACCCTCCACAGAGGAGATGGAAGGATCCGTCCATAGGACGCTATAAGCCGTACCCTCCACAGAGGAGATGGAAGGATCCGTCCATAGGACACTATAAGCCGTACCCTCCACAGAGGAGATGGAAGGATCTGTCCATAGGACGCTATAAGCCGTACCCCCCACAGAGGAGATGGAAGGATCCGTCCATAAGACGCTATAAGCTGTACCCTCCACAGAGGAGATGGAAGGATCCACCCATAGGACGCTATAAACCGTACCCTCCACAGAGGAGATGGAAGGATCCGTCCATAGGACGCTATAAGCCGTACCCTCCACAGAGGAGATAGAAGGATCCGTCCATAGGACGCTATAAGCCGTACCCTCCACAGAGGAGATGGAAGGATCCATCCATAGGACACTATAAGCCGTACCCTCCACAGAGGAGATGGAAGGATCCGTCCATAGGACGCTATAAGCCGTACCCCCCACAGAGGAGATAGAAGGATCCGTCCATATGACGCTATAAGCCGCACACTCCACAGAGGAGATGGAAGGATCCGTCCATAGGATGCTATAAGCCGTACCCTCCACAGAGGAGATGGAAGGATCCGTCCATAGGACGCTATAAGCCGTACCCCCCACAGAGGAGATGGAAGGATCCGTCCATAGGACTCTATAAGCCGTACCCTCCACAGAGAAGATGGAAGGATCCGTCCATAGGACGCTATAAGCCGTACCCCCCGCAGAGGAGATAGAAGGATCCGTCCATAGGACGCTATAAGGCGTACCCTCCACAGAGGAGATGGAAGGATCCGTCCATAGGATACTATAAGCCGTACCCTCCACAGAGGAGATGGAAGGATCCCTCCATAGGACGCTATAAGCCGTACCCTCCACAGAGGAGATGGAAGGATCCGTTCATAGGACTCTATAAGCCGTACCCTCCACAGAGAAGATGGAAGGATCCGTCCATAGGACGCTATAAGCCGTACCCCCCGCAGAGGAGATAGAAGGATCCGTCCATAGGACGCTATAAGCCGTACCCTCCACTGAGGAGATGGAAGAATCCGTCCATAGGACGCTATAAGCCGTACCCTCCACTAAGAGACGCTATAAGCCGTACCTCCACAGAGGAGATGGAAGGATCCGCCCATAGGACGCTATAAGCCGTACTCTCCACAGAGGAGATGGAAGGATCCGCCCATAGGACGCTATAAGCCGCACCTCCACAGAGGAGATGGAAGGATCCGCCCATAGGACGCTATAAGCCGTACCTCCACAGAGGAGATGGAAGGATCCGTCCATAGACGCTATAAGCTGCACTCTCCACAGAGGAGATGGAAGGATCCGTCCATAGGACGCTATAAGCCGTACTCTCCACAGAGGAGATGGAAGGATCCGTCCATAGGACGCTATAAGCCGTACTCTCCACAGAGGAGATGGAAGGATCCGTCCATAGGACGCTATAAGCCGCATCCTCCACAGAGGAGATAGAAGGATCCGTCCATAGACGCTATGCCGTACCTCAGAGAGATGGAAGGATCCGTCCATAGACGCTATAAGCCGCACCTCCACAGAGGAGATGGAAGGATCTGTCCATAGGACGCTATAAGCCGTACCCCCCACAGAGGAGATGGAAGGATCCGTCCATAGGACGCTATAAGCCGTACCCTCCACAGAGGAGATAGAAGGATCCGTCCATAGGACGCTATAAGCCGTACCCTCCACAGAGGAGATGGAAGGACCCGTCCATAGGACGCTATAAGCCGTACCCTCCACAGTGGAGATGGAAGGATCCGTCCATATGACGCTATAAGCCGTACCCCCCACAGAGGAGATGGAAGGATCCGTCCATATGACGCTATAAACCGTACCCTCCACAGAGGAGATGGAAGGATCCGTCCATAGGACGCTATAAGCCGTACCCTCCACAGAGGAGATGGAAGGATTCGTCCATAGGACGCTATAAGCCGTACCCTCCACAGAGGAGATGGAAGGATCCGTCCATAGGACCCTATAAGCCGTACCCTCCACAGAGGAGATGGGAGGATCCGTCCATAGGACGCTATAAGCCGTATCCTCCACAGAGGAGATGGGAGGATCCGTCCATAGGACGCTATAAGCCGTACCCTCCACAGAGGAGATGGAAGGATCCGTCCATAGGACGCTATAAGCCGTACCCTCCACAGAGGAGATGGAAGGATCCATCCATAGGACTCTATAAGCCGCACACTCCACAGAGGAGATGGAAGCCAGGAGTCTCCTTGGGGAAAGGCCGCCATTTTTCGTGGTCTGCCGAGGGTCATAAGTCTCTGCTCTTGAAGTTGTCAGAGGACAGGAGGGAAGGTGACTGACAACCACTGAGGAAGCAGTATCTGTGGCCAAACTGGTTGTCAACATTTCCATAACGGGGCAGAAAGAAGCAGTTACAAGGATGACTAGCAGCACAGACAGCAATAGACGGTACACAGGGATGATGGGTGGTGTAGTTCATTGTTGAGATTAGTAGGGATGGAAGCAGCTGACGTCTCCTCCTACGAGGGGCCCTATAGACATCACCATGGTTGTGACATCACAAGGAGAAAGGGAAGGCAATTGTCCTTCCTGAGATACACAGAACTTCTGGCAGAGGATGCTGGGAGTTGTAGCTGGAGACCACCGCACAAGAATACCCAATATTAATGTTCTGTCATGTGTAGATATATCCATCACGTCTGCCTGGATATTCCTAGAAGCGGAATGTGTGCCAGGGCGGCCATCTTCTCTGCCATCTTTACATGGTCACTGAATCCTGACCTCTCGCACGGCATGCTGGGAGATTGCCACCTCTGCTATCAATCTGTGTCCCTTTCCTCCCTGTCAGTCCTTGTTTCCATGACAACCATTTTTAAATGATGGGCACTTGACACAGGGGCAGAGGATGATGCCATGGTAACTGGCAAGACCTGCTCTCTCAGCAGTCCAGCGGTCTCCATGGTAACAGGAGGCTGGGTTGCCATGGTAACTCAGGGCAGGTTCTTCTTTATCAACTCTTGACAGATGGAAGGAAATTAGCGTAGGTGCGTTCTCCAGGACTCCGGGCAGAGGACGCCAACAAGAAAATCCTTCCACCCGCACCCTCACAGCGTGATCCGAGAGCCATAATATATGGACTGCAGATGTACCAGAGCTGAACTGTCAGTGTGCAGCAGAAATACCTGCAGTCCTGGGTAAAACCAGAGCCGCAGTCCTGGGTAAAACCATAAATGCAGTCCTGTGTAAAACCAGAGCCGCAGTCCTGGGTAAAACCACAACTGCAGTCCTGTGTAAAACCAGAGCCGCAGTCCTGTGTAAAACCACAACTGCAGTCCTGGGTAAAACCATAAATGCAGTCCTGTGTAAAACCAGAGCCGCAGTCCTGTGTAAAACCATGGCTGCAGTCCTGTGTAAAACCTTAGCTGCAGTCCTATGTAAAACCATAGCTGCAGTCCTGTGTAAAATCATAGCTGCAGTCCTGTGCAAAACCAGAGCCGCAGTCCTGTGTAAAACCATAGCTGCAGTCCTGTGTAAATAGATACCTACAGTCCTGTGTACAACCAATGTGTTGTTTCTGACAACCTCCTTGTGTCTCACCGGTGTCACGGCCTAGAAATGTAGCAGAGCTGAATTTTTCATTTAACCCCTTGTGACATAAGAAATAAAGTCACAAACCTGCAGTCCTATGTAAATCCCCAAATAGTGATCTGACAATGATGTGCACTGAATGAGAAGCCGGTGTGGAGAATTCCGGAACACTATGGTGACAGGGATGAGGCGGCGTCCTGTGGGGGTGCAGAGGATTCCCCTTCTTTCTGTCTATCATCATTTTCCGCCCAGTCACAGGTATAAAAATAGAAATTCTGTCAGCAGTTACCATGGTAACTCTCAGGATCAGGCTTCCATGTCACGACTACCTCCAGTAGGTATCCCCCAGTTCCCCCATTACACACCAGTAAGAGGAGGGGTTGTACTGGATGTTTAACACCGTAAATGCCATGCGTGAGCTGAGAAATGTAATTTATGTGATTTTACATGGGACTGCTGGACGATACCCAGGCTCTGGATCCTCCAAGACTTGAATGACAAAGTTAGCTCTGCTGCATCTGCATGCAGTTACTATAATGTGATATGTAGTCAGTACCAGACGTCTGGAACGTGTTGTCATGTCAGACATTTTTCATGGTATTGACCATTTATTCCAGCGGGGGGGGGGGGGGGTAATGGTTGGCAGGATCAGGGCTAATCACCCCCCCCCCTCCCCCTCTTGGTGGGAGTGGGCTGGTCCTGCATCCTGCCAGGAGGGGGAGCTCCAGTCTAGTGAGACAAAGGACAAAGAGAGGAGAGAGGAGTTCCTGTTCGGATAGTGGGAGAGAGGAAGCACATGTCAGAGCTCCTACTGCCGGGAACCCTATCGTAATCCCCTGTGAGGGAAGCTCCGGAACCAGACGTTCTTCTCCTGTGAGAACAGCGTAATCCTGCCTCAAAGAAAACACTTGTGAGACAAGACAGCAGAGTGATCAGCCAAACAGCTTAACAGACCCTGCTGCAGGTGAGGGACTACGGCTCAGACACCACCACCTACCATCACTAGGCCAGGCTACCATCAAGCCTGTACTACAGTGGACACCTATATCCACAAGTGACTGCTAGTGCCAACCTATTGCCACACAAACAGCCTCCATACCTCCTCTTCTGGTGCCAGGAGCTGCTGGTTGTGCCACAAGCTACGTTTTGCACGAAGAGAGACTGTTAGGTTAGTTTGACACTAGCATTAGACATCTCCGGCAGTTTGTTCCGGCAGTGGGCAGCCTGATGGAGAAGCCTGAATCTGGAAATGTCGGAAGCTACCTGACACCCGCCGGCCCCACTCACTATAATGGGAACCAGAGGAGATCCAGCGGAAACCCGGCGAACAGGCCGAGAATCGTCTGGACGAAAACTGCTGCCGAGCTGTGGTCCCCATTATAGTGATTGGGGCCGGACGGCGATGCGGTGGCTTCTGGCAATGTTGGAGTACGGATCTCAAACCGCTAGTACAAAACGGATTCCTCAATCTACACTTTACTGCACCGAACCTCAGGGAGTACACCATGACACAGCATCTTATCAGGGCCACTACAACTCCTATCCTCTTCCTCAGCTCGTTAGGGGATCACTGCTTATATATAACATATACAGACCTCCCAGATCCAGAGAGACAGTCCCCAATTTCCACCCTATAACCTCTGCCGTCAGCCCCTGCTCCACCATCCACCCTGTAACCTCTGCCGTCAGCCCCTGCTCCACCATCGACCCTGTAACCTCTGCCGTCAGCCCCTGCTCCACCATCGACCCTGTAACCTCTGCCGTCCGCCCCTGCTCCACCATCCCCCCTGTAACCTCTGCCGTCATCTCCTGCTCCACCATCCACCCTGTAACCTCTGCCGTCAGCCCCTGCTCCACCATCCACCCTGTAACCTCTGCCGTCAGCCCCTGCTCCACCATCGACCCTGTAACCTCTGCCGTCAGCCCCTGCTCCACCATCGACCCTGTAACCTCTGCCGTCCGCCCCTGCTCCACCATCCCCCCTGTAACCTCTGCCGTCATCTCCTGCTCCACCATCCACCCTGTAACCTCTGCCGTCAGCTCCTGCTCCACCATCCACCCTGTAACCTCTGCCATCAGCCCCTGCTCCACCATCCACCCTGTAACCTCTGCCGTCAGCTCCTGCTCCACCATCCACCCTGTAACCTCTGCCGTCAGCTCCTGCTCCACCATCCACCCTGTAACCTCTGCCATTATCTCCTGCTCCACCATCCACCCTGTAACCTCTGCCGTCAGCCCCTGCTCCACCATCCACCCTGTAACCTCTGCCGTCAGCCCCTGCTCCACCATCCACCCTGTAACCTCTGCCGTCAGCCCCTGCTCCACCATCCACCCTGTAACCTCTGCCGTCAGCCCCTGCTCCACCATCCACCCTGTAACCTCTGCCGTCATCTCCTGCTCCACCATCCACCCTGTAACCTCTGCCGTCACCCCCTGCTCCACCATCGACCCTGTAACCTCTGCCGTCAGCCCCTGCTCCACCATCCACCCTGTAACCTCTGCCGTCAGCCCCTGCTCCACCATCCACCCTGTAACCTCTGCCGTCAGCCCCTGCTCCACCATCCACCCTGTAACCTCTGCCGTCAGCCCCTGCTCCACCATCCACACTGTAACCTCTGCCGTCCGCCCCTGCTCCACCATCCACCCTGTAACCTCTGCCGTCAGACCCTGCTCCACCATCCACCCTGTAACCTCTGCCGTCAGCCCCTGCTCCACCATCCACCCTGTAACCTCTGCCGTCAGCCCCTGCTCCACCATCCACCCTGTAACCTCTGCCGTCATCTCCTGCTCCACCATCCACCCTGTAACCTCTGCCGTCAGCCCCTGCTCCACCATCCACCCAGTAACCTCTGCCGTCAGACCCTGATCCACCATCCACCCTGTAACCTCTGCCGTCAGCCCCTGCTTCACCATCCACCCTGTAACCTCTGCCGTCAGCCCCTGCTCCACCATCCACCCTGTAACCTCTGCCGTCAGCCCCTGCTCCACCATCCACCCTGTAACCTCTGCTGTCAGCCCCTGCTCCACCATCCACCCTGTGACCTCTGCCGTCAGACCCTGCTCCACCATCCACCCTGTAACCTCTGCCGTCAGCCCCTGCTCCACCATTTACCCTGTAACCTCTGCCGTCAGCCCCTGATCCACCATCCACCCTGCAACCTCTGCCGTCATCTCCTGCTCCACCGTTCACGGCGTAACCCTGTTCCATGCTCCACGTCTGGTCTTCTGGTCTTGTTCTATGCTCCATGTCTCCTTTCCCTGGTCCTGTTTCATGCTCCACATCTGGTTTCCCTGGTCCTATTCCATGCTCCACATTTGGTCTCCCTGGTCCTATTCCATGCTCCACATCTGGTCTCCCTGGTCCTATTCCATGCTCCACATCTGGTTTCCCTGGTCCTATTCCATGCTCCACATCTGGTTTCCCTAGTCCTATTCCATGCTCCACATCTGGTCTCCCTGGTCCTGTTCCATGCTCCACATCTGGTCTCCCTGGTCCTGTTCCATGCTCCACATCTGGTCTCCCTGGTCCTGTTCCATGCTCCACTTCTGATCTCACAGTCCTGTTCCATGTTCCCCGTCTGGTCTCCCTGGTCCTGTTCCATGCTCCACATCTGGTCTCCCTGATCCTGTTCCATGCGTCATGTGTGCTCTCCCTGGTCCTGTTCCATGATCCATGTCCGCTCTCCCTGGTCCTGTTCCATGCGTCATGTGTGCTCTCCCTGGTCCTGTTCCATGATCCATGTCTGCTCTCCCTGTTCCTGTTCCATGATCCATGTCTGCTCTACCTGGTCCTGTTCCATGATTCACATCTGGTCTCCCTGGTCCTATTCCATGCTCCACATCTGGTTTCCCTGGTCCTATTCCATGCTCCACATCTGGTTTCCCTAGTCCTATTCCATGCTCCACATCTGGTCTCCCTGGTCCTGTTCCATGCTCCACATCTGGTCTCCCTGGTCCTGTTCCATGCTCCACATCTGGTCTCCCTGGTCCTGTTCTATGCTCCACGCCTGGTCTTAATAGCCCTCTTCCATGCTACACGTCTGCTCTCCCTGGTCCTGTTCCATGCTCCACTTCTGATCTCACAGTCCTGTTCCATGTTCCCCGTCTGGTCTCCCTGGTCCTGTTCCATGCTCCACATCTGGTCTCCTGATCCTGTTCCATGCGTCATGTGTGCTCTCCCTGGTCCTGTTCCATGATCCATGTCCGCTCTCCCTGGTCCTGTTCCATGCGTCATGTGTGCTCTCCCTGGTCCTGTTCCATGATCCATGTCTGCTCTCCCTGTTCCTGTTCCATGATCCATGTCTGCTCTACCTGGTCCTGTTCCATGATTCACATCTGGTCTCCTGATCCTGTTCCATGCCTCATGTCTGCTCTCCCTGGTCCTGTTCCATGATCCATGTCCGCTCTCCCTGGTCCTGTTCCATGCGTCATGTCTGCTCTCCCTGGTCCTGTTCCATGATCCATGTCTGCTCTCCCTGGTTCTGTTCCATGATCCATGTCCGCTCTCCCTGATCCTGTTCCATGCGTCATGTCTGCTCTCCCTGGTCCTGTTCCATGATTCACATCTGGTCTCCTGATCCTGTTCCATGCCTCATGTCTGCTCTCCCTGGTCCTGTTCCATGATCCATGTCCGCTCTCCCTGGTCCTGTTCCATGCGTCATGTCTGCTCTCCCTGGTCCTGTTCCATGATCCATGTCTGCTCTCCCTGGTTCTGTTCCATGATCCATGTCCGCTCTCCCTGATCCTGTTCCATGCGTCATGTCTGCTCTCCCTGGTCCTGTTCCATGATCCATGTCTGCTCTCCCTGGTCCTGTTCCATGATCCATGTCTGCTCTCCCTGGTCCTGTTCCATGCTTCACATCTGGTCTCCTGGTCCTGCTCCATGTCTGCTCTCCCTTTCTCCTATTCTGTGGACCCTCTTGTAGCAGAGTGCACACCTCATTTGGAGGTTAAGTGTAAAATGCAGGACTATGCGGCCTGCAGTGACTATTGGAATACATTTCTGGAGCAGGAGGCTACAGTGAGCCATATAATAGGGATAGCTAGCGGGGTCCATGTTTACCTCTGGTTATGGAACAGACGTGTTATATTATGAGGCTTCCAGTATGGAGACTACTACCGGAACCATGCTGCACTTTTAGGTGGGGGTCTGACTGAGTCTAACTGCTCTTACAGTAAATAACCCTTTCCTCTGCCTACACCTCCCATGCATCATAGCAGTGATTCCCGAACATCGTCAGACCCTAACCTAACGCTTTGGCCGACAGATGACACTGCAGGAGGAGGTTGTGTCAAGGATGACAATGAATCTTAATGAGCTCCTAGTGGGGCACGTAAAAGAAGAGGACCCGACCCCCGCTACCCCTCCTCTATCAGAGCGAAGGTCCACTTCATAGAATGATTCTAGAAGATCCAATGATTTCCCCTCAGCCAATAACAGATGATGGTGGAGGGTCGCGGCTGGAGGGTCCTTCATGATCAGCTTATTCTTGGGGAAATCTGTGAAGGAACGTTATAAACGCAGAACCTGCAGAGCGGAGCAGAAAAGAACTGCAGTCAATCAGAGGAGCCCTCAGAGGAGCGCTCGCCTCCTGAAATCCTATCACGTGTTAATTCTATGCCACAGAGAAGCTGCTGCCTAACACTGCAATGCACCTCCACTGCCGCAGCCGCCAACCGGCCAAGGATAACCGGCATCTTAAAGGGACACTGCTCAAATCAAGTTTTTATGTATAAAAGACTTTTCAAACAACTAAATTGTTTTTTTTTCTCATTTTCTATTTTGCTTGCTATATTTTAGAAATCCCGACACCCTGCAGTTTTCATCCTGACCCTTTATCTGACACCTCTGTTCTGTGAAGGTCACTTCTCAGCAGTCATCTTATTATCATCACGGGCAGAACACGTTATAGCTCACCTTCTTGCCCTCCCTCCACAATGACCTCTGCACAGGTCATAAAGCATGCCCACTATACTCTCCTAGACTACAGGTTCCTATGGTCCACGTGGCTGCTGTTGGGCCAGTCTCTGAATTCTGTTATCAGCAGCCCAGGTAGGATGGTGCCCCCCAATAAAAATCTAAGATCAGAAAATAGAAACAAGTTGGAAAGAAAGAAAATGTATCTTGTTTTAAATAATAAATATATAGGTAAGAGATCCCCTTTAAGGTCCGGTAGTGGTGGTGTGGCTCAATAGTGTGTGTTCTGGACATGTTTTGCACCTCAATAGACAGTTTTACAAAAGGCGTGTGGTTTAGTAATAGGGTGTGGCCTGAAATGCTCCATATTTAAAACTGGTCCACAAGGTGGTAAGTGTCCAACATGTACAGCACGATGCGCCACATCTAACAAACCACATGGCGCACGCCCTCTGCCTGCTCTGGGGTTAAGACAATAAATCTGCCCCAGGGTGTGGCGGGTCTGAAGTCCTGTCTGGGGGCAACAAGAGAGCGTGTCCCACTCCAAGTCCCAGTAAAACATATAGAGGCAGGCGGAGACCGCTCTCAGTTCTGATAGAGGGGTCCAGAGCACGAGCCCCCTTTATGTCTATAGACCCTAATAAGACGTCTGGACAGGTGTGTGAGATGGAGAAACAGCTATCATTGTCTGAACACTGTCTGTGTAAATCAAGTTAAATATCTGGACTGACATTCTGCTGTTGGCCACAAGATGTCGCTGTTTCCTAAACACAACTAACAGACTGCATGGTTTCCATATTCATGAGAGGTGGAGTTACAAAGCCTGCAGAGGAAGAGATAGAGCAGCCATCTTGCGGGGAGCTTGTAAGATGATCCAGTTGTGTGTGAGGAGAATCCATAGACATCCAGGTGTGGGATCACACTTTGATGACCAGAACTACAGCCCAGTAAAGCTAATTGTGTCCAAGACCCTGATCCTGTCCAGAGGAATGAGGATTGCTTCCAGGAACGCTGATGAGAGCTGAGGAACAAAGCAACATACTCTGCAGTACTGAATGATTGTTGGAGAGGCAGTTGTTTGGTTCACAGTCACCAGTGGATGCAGAGCAGACCCGGGTCGGTAAGATCGTGCACGCACCTCACCACAGTGTTGGCGCCTAGAATCCTAGAGAGTGAGACCAGGACTGTAGTTAGCTAGATAGGGTTTCTGTTTGTGTCAGGCCACAAGTGTTGTCACTGTTCATTGCAAGGACTCCACCATTTAAAGTGACATTTTACACTGGAGAGCTGATTACCTTCCCCACAAACTTAAGCCAGGTTGGCGTTTTGCTCAGAAGGAATACACAGGCACGTGCTACAGGACCAGTTATGGGAGGGGGAATTCTGTAGAGCACTGTAAGATTGTAAGCTGTTGTGCTGCACTGCAGGTTATCCCGTACCACACACCCTACAGTTGTTCTTGATTATTTAGGTTAATAACAGGTACATTTTCTTCTGGATAATAGGTATCGCTGACATGCCAGACGCGTTTCGGGGACCTCTTTCCCGTTCCTCAGTGGCAGCTGAGGAAGGGGAAAGAGGTCTACGAAACGCATCTGTCATGTCAGCGATACCCTCCCTGTGATTTATAATACATAATATTCAAGAAGAGGTCTCTGAGGAGAAAGAACTATCGAATTACATCAGACAACGTTGTAAAAATTGGAGCGCTCCAATCATCGTAAGTCAACTCTATCTGAATCAGCGTTCGCAAATCCCGCGAGACCTCATCGATAGCCAGGTGACGCCAGTGTCCGAATCAACGGAGTGTGCGGGGACCACACAGCGGGACAAACAGAGATTCACTGCCCGACCTTTGGGTATGTAAATACGTTCACATCAGCCTAAACATTGAAAGGTAAGAGCGATCTACCTATCTGAAAATTGATATTTGACGCTGATACAGAAATCGTGGACACTCGGTTAATCGAGCCCGGACCTTCACCTTCATGTATTCCAACGCCCTACAAGAGATGTTAAATAAAATACGGAGGCGAGACCCAGAGCCCATCAAAGGTGGACCAGCTACTACCAGACCAGTTCATAGTAGGCCTCTCCAACAAGTTTTTACAGGACAAATTGGGGGATCACAGACAACCACCATTTAAAATGTAGCCTTTATTTTGTATACTATAAAAAGTACGCTTATGCGCCAAAAAGTGAAAAATACATGCCCGCATTCGTGCCACATTCCAACGGACGCTACATTGACTTCCCCAGATGGACACCTTTACCCCAAAGGCCAGCTATCATACCTGATTATGGGATACCCGTCCGGCCCTGGGTGATTGAAATCGTGGGGACGCAAGTATAGGCTGATTGCAGCCCCTGGATTATGTATCTTCTAGTGTCCACTTTGGACTTCTGGGGATGTGGTATATATATATGCCGTCCTGTTGTGTCCATATAACGGTGATCTATCCATGTTTGTGGAATACATTTTGATGATTTATTTATATCTGTTCCAGACTTTTTTTTTAAAGTGAATTATAGTCCCCCGATGAGCCTAGATAAATAATAGGCGGAACGCGTTGGAATAGTGTCATTCATAAGCAAGGGACATTGTTATCTTATGACTATAGTACATGTCACATCTACAATCAATGCTTTTCTTAATACTGAGGTCTGTTGCATATTACTTTTCTAGTACTCATTTATTATTTCACTATATATCGCTGTAACGTCTACACTCTAATACATATAGGATCTTGGCACATTTCTAATTCAGTATTATTTTGTGTTTAATTCCTTTTTTATTTTTGGTATATCTGCATCTACCACCAAGAGACACGGGTATGGCTATCTATCCCGTTATTAGGGCGTCCTAGGGCATATAGGAGGTTCCTGATACGGCATCACCCCCTATCGGGGCGGCTATTCCATTTATAGGCAGGGCACCGAGGATAGGATGAGATGTAGGGCAAGACCCTCATGGGTTTACCCTTTACCCTATATCCATCCTTGCTTTTTGGTTTTCTCGTTATTTTATTTTTCGCTTTTTGGCACATAAGCGTAATTTTTATAGCATACAAAATAACGGCTATGTTTCATTAGTGTTGAGCGCGAATATTCGAAAAGCGAATTTTTTTAGCGAATATCGGCACTTCGCTAATTCGCGAATATTTCGAATATAGCGCTATAAATTCGCTATTTCGAATATTCGTTTTTTTTTTTTTTTTTTTTTTTTTTTTTAATTATATTTTTTTCTTTCCTACTTCCCAAAAGTAGTTCTTACCTGTCCTGAGGATTCCTGGCTTCCTGGCTGCTCTAGTCAGTGCCCGTTGCCGCTTCTACCGACTTCCGTGCTCATGTGGAGCGTCCCCATCCATGGGAGAATCTCCATATACTAAAATGTACTGTCGGATTTGAGGAATTACGTTGAAATCGCAATGCGATTAATTCAAGTTATATTAATAGCATTGCGATTACAACTTAGCACTGCTATCTTACATAGGCTAGAATTAACGAATATGGAATATATAGCTATGCACTAGCAGTGCTAAGTTGAAATCGCAATGCGAATACTTTAAGTTAAATTAATCGCATTGCGATTTCAACTTAGCACTGCTGCTATATTCCATATTCGTTAACTCGTTAATTCTAGCAAGCTGACCCATTATAAACCCAGCTCTAAGTTGAAATCGCAATGCGATTAATATAACTTGAATTAATCGCATTGCGATTTCAACGTAATTCCTCAAATCCGACAGTACATTTTAGTATATGGAGACGTTCCCATGGTGATGGGGACGCTCCATGAGCACAGAAGTTATGGTTGGCTTGGTAGAATTAGCGAATAGCGAATATGACGAATGTATTCGTCATATTCCTCAAAACGAAGATAACGAGTATTCTACATCTTCGTTTTAGCGACCTATTCGTCTCGTCATCGTCAACTTCGCTATTCGCTAATTCTAGCAATCAAATAGGAAGGTTGACTTACCAGACAGCTGTGTTAAATTCGCTATGCGATTTTTTTTTTTTAATACAATAATTATATTACTTGATAAAATTATTATAAGTATTCTATTTATTAAAAAAATCGCATAGCAATTTAACACAGCTGTCTGGTAAGTCAACCTTCCTATTTGATTGCTAGAATTAGCGAGGTTGACGAATAGGTAGCTAAAACGAAGATGTAGAATACTTCGTTATCTTCGTTTTGAGGAATATGACGAATACATTCGTCATATTCGTCATCCTCGCTAATTCTAGATATGAAACCAATAGGAAAGTAGCCTTAAGTACAAATCGCAATATGTGATTATTTAAATCGCATGTTAATCGCGATAACTAGAAAAAATGACGAATATTCGATTTCGACGAATATGAAACGAATATTCATTCGAATATTCGCGAATTTCGTCGAAATCGAATATGGCACCTGCCGCTCATCACTATGTTTCATATGGTGGTTGTCTGTGATACTGCGCTTCACCTTTACCACTATTGGCCATTATACCTACTGACAGGTTATTTGTCAGAGCTATGAAACTCTACAAGACAAATTGCAAGAGATGACCCGGACAACAGCCGACATCACATTCTACAGAGTCTAGCTAGCCGCTGTGGAGAGAGAGGAAGAGCACATGCCTGTGGCGGCAAGAGTAGTGAGTAGCAACCATGCTACAGGAGGCCAGTCGAGTCCTTAAAGGATGTGGTCCAGGCCCTGTGGACAGAATTGAGAGAACTTCAGCTGGAAGTGTCCCAGATGAAGGCAGGATCACCCTCGCCTCTGGAGATGACCCCAGCACCCCGTGCCACTACACGCGGGATAACTCAGGGGTGGGGGCTTGTAAAAAGAGGGCCCCTCTGCTGTGCTTGTCGACAGTATGGGCAACTGGCCAGAGAGTGCCCAGAACAGATGAAGTACGAGCTGATGTTAAACCTCCGACCGCCGCAGTAGCTGGGCGTCTGCAGCAGTACACCAGATGCTAAGCCCTATGCGTGAGGAACACAACCTATATGCCAGTAGCCCCATTATAGAAGCCGAGTTGGAAGGCCAAAAGGTACGCTGCCTAGTTGATACAGGGCTGGAGTGCACCCTTATGCCTCTAGAGTTCTTCAAGACACTTTGGACATGTGATGAAACCGGAAGATGAGAGTGTCATCAGGCTGACGGCTGCCAATGACAGAGAGATGGACATCCAAGGGATAGTCTGGATGTGGGTCCGACGGTTTGGGCAAGACATCGGCAAGAAGGGGGTCGTGCTGGTGGACCATTCATCCCGGAGAGGAATGGACGTGACACTAGGTTTGAATTTGCTAAGAGACCTAGACCATCAACTCTATGCCAAAGAAGGGCTGAAGTATTAGCAACGGGCCACCACACACCAGCTGACCCAGAAGGATCTACAGCAGATGGTGAGGAGCTGTAGTCTGTGAAAGACAAACATGTCCGGTCGGCCCATTGGACATGTGAAGGTGCCGCTGAGGACCCAGGTAAAGATCCCGCCTCGGCAAGAACAAATATTGATGCTGCCGGTGGGGGCTGAACTACAACTGAATGGACTGGAGGTCCTGATCGAGCCCGCTTATGCAGACTCGCCCTTGCTATTGTGAAGGATGGATGTGTGCATGTACGCTGCCTCAATGTTGAAGACTGTGAGTTAACCATTACTGGGAATACCTTGCTGGCCAAAGTTTATATATCCGAAGGGGACATCCCTCGACGAAGGGGTTTCATACTACAGCCATATAGTGTTGAGCGCGAATATTCGAAAAGCGAATTTTTTTAGCGAATATCGGCACTTCGCTAATTCGCGAATATTTCGAATATAGCGCTATAAATTCGCTATTTCGAATATTCGTTTTTTTTTTTTTTTTTTTTAGTTATATTTTTTTCTTTCCCACTTCCCAAAAGTAGTTCTTACCTGTCATGAGGATTCCTGGCTTCCTGGCTGCTCCAGTCAGTGCCCGTTGCCGCTTCTGCCGACTTCCGTGCTCATGGAGCGTCCCCTTCCATGGGAAAATCTCTATATACTAAAATGTACTGTCGGATTTGAGGAATTACGTTGAAATCGCAATGCGATTAATTCAAGTTATATTAATCGCATTGCGATTACAACTTAGCACTGCTATCTTACATAGGCTAGAATTAACGAATATGGAGTATAGCTATGCACTAGCAGTGCTAAGTTGAAATCGCAATGCGAATACTTTAAGTTAAATTAATCGCATTGCGATTTCAACTTAGCACTGCTGCTATATTCCATATTCGTTAACTTCGTTAATTCTAGCAAGCTGACCCATTATAAACCCAGCTCTATGTTGAAATCGCAATGCGATTAATATAACTTGAATTAATCGCATTGCGATTTCAACGTAATTCCTCAAATCCGACAGTACATTTTAGTATATGGAGACGTTCCCATGGTGATGGGGACGCTCCATGAGCACAGAAGTTATGGTTGGCTTGGTAGAATTAGCGAGGATGACGAATATGACGAATGTATTCGTCATATTCCTCAAAGCGAAGATAGCAGTATTCTACATCTTCGTTTTAGCAACCTATTCGTCAACCTCGCTAATTCTAGCAATCAAATAGGAAGGTTGACTAATGAGACAGCTGTGTTAAATTCGCTATGCGATTTTTTTTTTTTTTTTTTTTAATAAATAGAATACTTATAATAATATTATCATATCAAGTAATATAATTATTGTATTAAAAAAAAAAATCGCATAGCGAATTTAACACAGCTGTCTCTATAGTCAACCTTCCTATTTGATTGCTAGAATTAGCGAGGTTGACGAATAGGTTGCTAAAACGAAGATGTAGAATACTTCGTTATCTTCGTTTTGAGAATATGACGAATACATTCGTCATATTCGTCATCCTCGCTAATTCTAGATATGAAACCAATAGGAAAGTAGCCTTAAGTACAAATCGCAATATGCGATTATTTAAATCGCATTTTAATCGCGATAACTAGAAAAAATGACGAATATTCGATTTCGACGAATACGAAACGAATATTCATTCGAATATTCGCGAATTTCGTCGAAATCGAATATGGCACCTGCCGCTCATCACTACAGCCATATCAGAAATCAGCCTGGACCTATGCTGTAGGGGTTCATCAAAGGGAGACCCGGACAGTGGAGTGGAATGACCGAGTGATCATTGCCCGGATGATGGTGGACTGCAAGACCCTGACTGCAGGACAACAGAAGTTGCTGGAAGACACCCTTTGGGAATTTTAGGAGACATTCTCAAGACATGATGAGGACTTTGGCTGTGTTCCGCCATCGAGCACAAAATCCCCACCGGCAATGCTGCGCTGATTAGGGAACATTACCGGCAAATCCCGCCCATAATGTACCAGGAGATGAAGGACATGGTGGCCAGCATGTTGGAAAACCGCGTGATCCAGTAGAGTCAAAGTCCCTGGGGTGCTCCAGTAGTCTTGGTGCGGAAGAAAGATGGGAGTCTCCGGTTCTGCGTGGATTATCGGAAGCTGAATGCACAGACCATCCGGGATTCCTTCCCGCTTATGCGGATTAAAGAGTCTTTGTCCGCCCTGAGTCATGCGAAGTTCTTCTCGACTCTTGATCAGGCCAGTGGGTATTGGCAGGTATCGGTGGCCAAGAAGGACAAAGCGAAGACGGCATTCATCCTACCTATGGAACTCTACAAGTTCAACCAGATACTGTTCGGCCTGTCCAATGCCCCGGGAACATTCCAGCAGTTGCTGGAGCACTGTGTGGGAGACCTCAACTTCGATTCGGTATTGACATACCTGGACGACATAGTAAGGTTTGGGGCCTCCTTTGAGGATCACCTCCAGAAGCTGCGACAGGTCCTAAGACGGTTGTGCGACCATGGGCTGAAGATCAAGCCCAAGAAGTGCCAACTGTTTCGACAACAAATACAGTATTTGGTATATTTGGTCACCCAGGAGGGGGTAAAGCCGGCCCCCAGCAAGATGGAGGCCGTCCAGAAGTGGCCCCAGCTGCGTACACTACGAGAGGTGTGGGCATTCGTGGGACTGGCCAGGTACTACAGGAGGTTTATACCCGAATTTCCTAATTGGCCAGGCCTGTTAAACGAGTTATCAAGGGGCACTTGGATGCACTCATATACGCACTCACTGCATACATGGATGCACTCATACACACACTCACTGCATACATGGACGCACTAACACATGCCCTCACCACTTACATGGATGCACTCATACAGGCACTCACCACTTACATGGATGCACTCATACAGGCACTCACCACTTACATGGATGCACTCATACAGGCACTCACCACATACATGGATGCATTCATACAGGCACTCACCGCATACATGGATGCATTCATACAGGCACTCACCACATACATGGATGCATTCATACAGGCACTCACCACATACATGGACGCATTCATACAGGCACTCACCACATACATGGATGCACTCATACAGGCACTCACCACATACATGGATGCACTCATACAGGCACTCACCACATACATGGACGCATTCATACAGGCACTCACCACATACATGGATGCACTTATACAGGCACTTACCACATACATAGATGCATTAATTCAGGCACTCACCATATACATGGATGCACTCATACAGGCACTTACCACATACATGGATGCACTCATACAGGCACTCACCGCATACATGGATGCACTCATACAGGCACTTACCACATACATGGATGCACTCATACAGGCACTCACCACATACATGGATGCACTCATACAGGCACTCACCACATACATGGACGCATTCATACAGGCACTCACCACATACATGGACGCATTCATACAGGCACTCACCACATACATGGATGCACTCATACACGCACTCACCCCATACATGGATGCACTCATACACGCACTCACCACATACATGGATGCACTCATACAGGCACTCACCGCATACATGGATGCACTCATACAGGCCCTCACCACATACATGGATGCACTCATACAGGCCCTCACCACATACATGGATGCACTCATACAGGCACTCACCACATACATGGATGCATTCATACAGGCACTCACCACTTACATGGATGCACTTATACAGGCACTTACCACATACATAGATGCATTAATTCAGGCACTCACCATATACATGGATGCACTCATACAGGCACTCACCACATACATGGATGCATTCATACAGGCACTCACCACTTACATGGATGCACTCATACAGGCACTTACAACATACATAGATGCACTCATACAGGCACTCACCGCATACATGGATGCACTCATACAGGCACTTACCACATACATGGATGCACTCATACAGGCACTCACCACATACATGGATGCACTCATACAGGCACTCACCACATACATGGACGCATTCATACAGGCACTCACCACATACATGGACGCATTCATACAGGCACTCACCACATACATGGATGCACTCATACACGCACTCACCCCATACATGGATGCACTCATACACGCACTCACCACATACATGGATGCACTCATACAGGCACTCACCGCATACATGGATGCACTCATACAGGCACTCACCACATACATGGATGCACTCATACAGGCACTCACCACATACATGGATGCATTCATACAGGCACTCACCACTTACATGGATGCACTTATACAGGCACTTACCACATACATAGATGCATTAATTCAGGCACTCACCATATACATGGATGCACTCATACAGGTACTCACCACATACATGGATGCATTCATACAGGCACTCACCACTTACATGGATGCACTCATACAGGCACTTACCACATACATGGATGCACTCATACAGGCACTCACCGCATACATGGATGCACTCATACAGGCACTTACCACATACATGGATGCACTCATACAGGCACTCACCACATACATGGATGCACTCATACAGGCACTCACCACATACATGGACGCATTCATACAGGCACTCACCACATACATGGACGCATTCATACAGGCACTCACCACATACATGGATGCACTCATACACGCACTCACCCCATACATGGATGCACTCATACACGCACTCACCACATACATGGATGCACTCATACAGGCACTCACCGCATACATGGATGCACTCATACAGGCACTCACCACATACATGGATGCACTCATACAGGCACTCACCACATACATGGATGCATTCATACAGGCACTCACCACTTACATGGATGCACTTATACAGGCACTTACCACATACATAGATGCATTAATTCAGGCACTCACCATATACATGGATGCACTCATACAGGCACTCACCACATACATAGATGCACTCATACAGGCACTCACCACATACATGGATGCATTCATACAGGCACTCACCACTTACATGGATGCACTCATACAGGCACTTACCACATACATGGATGCACTCATACAGGCACTCACCGCATACATGGATGCACTCATACAGGCACTTACCACATACATGGATGCACTCATACAGGCACTCACCACATACATGGATGCACTCATACAGGCACTCACCACATACATGGACGCATTCATACAGGCACTCACCACATACATGGACGCATTCATACAGGCACTCACCACATACATGGATGCACTCATACACGCACTCACCCACATACATGGATGCACTCATACAGGCACTCACCACATACATGGATGCACTCATACAGGCACTCACCGCATACATGGATGCACTCATACAGGCACTCACCACATACATGGATGCACTCATACAGGCACTCACCACATACATGGATGCACTCATACAGGCACTTACCACATACATGGATGCACTCATACAGGCACTCACCGCATACATGGATGCACTCATACAGGCACTCACCACATACATGGACGAACTTACACATGCACTCACCATATACATGGATGCACTCATACAGGCACTCACCACATACATGGATGCACTCATACAGGCACTCACCGCATACATGGATGCACTCATACACGCACTCACCACATACATGGATGCACTCATACAGGCACTTACCACATACATGGATGCACTCATACAGGCACTCACCGCATACATGGATGCATTCATACAGGCACTCACCACTTACATGGATGCACTTATACAGGCACTTACCACATACATAGATGCATTAATTCAGGCACTCACCATATACATGGATGCACTCATACAGGCACTCACCACATACATGGATGCATTCATACAGGCACTCACCGCATACATGGATGCACTCATACACGCACTCACCCCATACATGGATGCACTCATACACGCACTCACCACATACATGGATGCACTCATACAGGCACTCACCGCATACATGGATGCACTCATACAGGCCCTCACCACATACATGGATGCACTCATACAGGCACTTACCACATACATGGATGCACTCATACAGGCACTCACCACATACATGGATGCATTCATACAGGCACTCACCACTTACATGGATGCACTTATACAGGCACTTACCACATACATGGATGCATTAATTCAGGCACTCACCATATACATGGATGCACTCATACAGGCACTCACCACATACATGGATGCATTCATACAGGCACTCACCACATACATGGATGCACTCATACAGGCACTTACAACATACATGGATGCACTCATACAGGCACTCACCGCATACATGGATGCACTCATGCAGGCACTCACCACATACATGGATGCACTCATACAGGCACTCACCACATACATGGATGCACTCATACAGGCACTCACCACATACATGGACGCATTCATACAGGCACTCACCACATACATGGACGCATTCATACAGGCACTCACCACATACATGGATGCACTCATACACGCACTCACCCCATACATGGATGCACTCATACACGCACTCACCACATACATGGATGCACTCATACAGGCACTCACCGCATACATGGATGCACTCATACAGGCACTCACCACATACATGGATGCACTCATACAGGCACTCACCACATACATGGATGCATTCATACAGGCACTCACCACTTACATGGATGCACTTATACAGGCACTTACCACATACATAGATGCATTAATTCAGGCACTCACCATATACATGGATGCACTCATACAGGCACTCACCACATACATGGATGCATTCATACAGGCACTCACCACTTACATGGATGCACTCATACAGGCACTCACCACATACATGGATGCACTCATACAGGCACTCACCGCATACATGGATGCACTCATACAGGCACTTACCACATACATGGATGCACTCATACAGGCACTCACCACATACATGGATGCACTCATACAGGCACTCACCACATACATGGACGCATTCATACAGGCACTCACCACATACATGGACGCATTCATACAGGCACTCACCACATACATGGATGCACTCATACACGCACTCACCCCATACATGGATGCACTCATACACGCACTCACCACATACATGGATGCACTCATACAGGCACTCACCGCATACATGGATGCACTCATACAGGCACTCACCACATACATGGATGCACTCATACAGGCACTCACCACATACATGGATGCATTCATACAGGCACTCACCACTTACATGGATGCACTTATACAGGCACTTACCACATACATAGATGCATTAATTCAGGCACTCACCATATACATGGATGCACTCATACAGGCACTCACCACATACATGGATGCATTCATACAGGCACTCACCACTTACATGGATGCACTCATACAGGCACTTACCACATACATGGATGCACTCATACAGGCACTCACCGCATACATGGATGCACTCATACAGGCACTTACCACATACATGGATGCACTCATACAGGCACTCACCACATACATGGATGCACTCATACAGGCACTCACCACATACATGGACGCATTCATACAGGCACTCACCACATACATGGACGCATTCATACAGGCACTCACCACATACATGGATGCACTCATACACGCACTCACCCCATACATGGATGCACTCATACAGGCACTCACCACATACATGGATGCACTCATACAGGCACTCACCGCATACATGGATGCATTCATACAGGCACTCACCGCATACATGGATGCACTCATACAGGCACTCACCACATACATGGATGCACTCATACAGGCACTTACCACATACATGGATGCACTCATACAGGCACTCACCGCATACATGGATGCACTCATACAGGCACTCACCACATACATGGACGAACTTACACATGCACTCACCATATACATGGATGCACTCATACAGGCACTCACCACATACATGGATGCACTCATACAGGCACTCACCGCATACATGGATGCACTCATACACGCACTCACCACATACCTGGATGCACTCATACAGGCACTTACCACATACATGGATGCACTCATACAGGCACTCACCGCATACATGGATGCACTCATACAGGCACTCACCACATACATGGATGCACTCATACACGCACTCACCACATACATGGATGCACTCATACAGGCACTCACCCCATACATGGATGCATTCATACAGGCACTCACCGCATACATGGATGCACTCATACAGGCACTCACCACATACATGGATGCACTCATACACGCACTCACCACATACATGGATGCACTCATACAGGCACTCACCCCATACATGGATGCACTCATACAGGCACTCACCGCATACATGGATGCACTCATACAGGCACTCACCACATACATGGATGCACTCATACACGCACTCACCACATACATGGATGCATTCATACAGGCACTCACCGCATACATGGACACACTCATACACGCACTCACCACATACATGGACGCACTAACACATGCACTCACCACTTACATGGATGCACTCATACAGGCACTCACCGCATACATGGATGCACTCATACAGGCACTCACCGCATACATGGATGCACTCATACACACATTCTCCAGGCAGAGCTCTGTATGCTGGAGCAGCTTCACACTGGTGGGTGGGGCTTGATCCCATAAAGCTCTGCTATTGGCTGGCAGCAGATGTCATAGTAAGCTGCCAGCCAATAGAAAACAGAAATCAGCACTGGCAAGTGGTTTGCGCGTACCGCGGATCCCAGAGTGAGAGCGGCCATAGGAGGAGGAGGAGCAGACGGAGATTATACTGTATCTGCTCCTCACTGAGTAAGGACCTTCAGCGGGACGAGCTCCAGCGCTGCTGCTGTAAGTGGCATCTGCTTCTAGAAAGTGCAGCAGTTGTGAGTAGGAGCAGCCCTAGATCTAATGAAATCATTCAGTACTGCTCTGGGGCCCCTTCTGAGCTCGGGCCCCGAAGCAGTCGCTTCCCCTGCTTCCCTGATAGCTACGCCACTGTGTGGAGGAGATGCCCCCTCCTGCTCAGTGTACAGAGGAAATCCCCACCGAGGTTCTGGCCGTGGCAAGTTTGCCACGCAGGGATAGGGTGGACACTGGCCGGACCTCACCACCCCTAAACAGATAAACCACACCCGGCTCCGTGAAGCCAGGCCCCATCCCCGGCCAGGAAAAAAACAGGGGAAGGAGAGGGTAGTACTTTCTGAGGGGAAGGTGAGCGGGGGCAGCCCGGGTGCTTCTGTCCCTCTCAGTCAGCCACAGGGAGCCATGTCTGCGGGTGAGAGGAGCCTCAGTCAGCCATGTCTGCGGGTGAGAGGAGCCTCAGTCAGCCATGTCTGCGGGTGAGAGGAGCCTCAGTCAGCCACTGCTGCTCACGCTCAGACAGCGCAGTGCTGCTACAGGTACACACCTTACAGGTGCAGCGTCATTGAATACCTGAGTACTGCAGGCTAATGTGTTTCTATGTGTCCGTCTGACCTACCCAGATGTGAAGGACGTTGGGCCTGGACCCATCCCTCCTGTAGTTCCGCCTGTCAGGAGTCTTTTCCATGCTCGAATGGACGCAGTAAATGAATGCGAGCGCTAATTACCCGGCACTAATCGATTCCACATCCTTTTTCAAGGCGAAACTGAAGCTGATGGAATCAACGGTTTCTTGGATTTTGACACTCACAGAGGTGGCCGGGCTGTCAGTTGCCATCGGGCCCCTGAGGACCCATGCAAACCTCACGACTTACATGTATGGCATGGAGCGATCGTGCCATCCATGGGTATTAAAAAGTTAAAGAAACAGCAGAGCCAAAACGGATCCTCTATGAGATGCCCAATGCCGGCCTGAGGGGGCGGAGCGTGACACCGGCATCTATGATGTTCCTTGAATTTTCATGTCAAGCTCCGCCTCCTGTGGCCCTAGAGGTCTGTAACCCCTTAACACACACGTATGTAAACACTCACTGTGGCCCGTAGACCACTCCTATGGCCCTGACCTCCTCCGGACAGATTCACCTGTGATTTAGTTCAGGCCGCAGGATCCGCCACCATCAGGAAGAAGTATTTTGCTATTATAGGTGTTTGGGGCGTAACACGGGGCTCTGGGGCCTCAATGTAAAATGTGTAACAGGGCCACCAACCCGCCATGGCCCATTTATGATACCAGCATCTTATGGCAGAAAGGTCTTTGGCCCCTCATGCTCCAGGGCCCCTTTCATGCTCCAGCACCCCCTCGTGCTTCAGGACCCCCTCATGCTCCAGGACAGCCTTGTGCTCCAGGATCCCCTTGTGCTCCAGGACCCCCTCATGCTCCAGTACTCCCTAGTGTACCAGGGCTCCCTCGTGCTCCAGGCCCCCCTTGTGCTCCAGGACCCCCTCGTGCTCCAGTACCCACTCATGTTCCAGGGCCCCCTAGTGTTCCAGGCCCCCCTTGTGCTCCAGGACCCCCTCATGCTCCAGGGCCCCATCATACTCCAGGACAGCCTCGTGCTCCAGGACCCCCTCACGCTCCAGTACCCCCTAAAGTTCCAGGGCCCCCTCATGCTCCTGGTCCCCGCTGTGCTCAAGTACCCCCTTGTGTTCCATGGCCCCCTTGTGCTCCCGGACCCCCTTGTGCTCCAGGATCCCATTGTGCTCCAGGATCTCCTTGTGACTGCTCCCTCTGCACCCCCTATAACTAAACAATAAGGAAGACACGAGGACTGAGCCATGTTCTCAGCGACCAGCCTCATGCAGGTTGTCCGGAGCCTTTACTGGGGACATAATTATCCATGCAGCCCTAAACTCAGGCCGATCTGAAGAGACATCCTGCAGTGACCGTCCAGTACATCACGTTCCAGCTGATACCTGACAGGATGACTGCAGCCCAAAATGTTATTTCCCCTTAAACGAGCTGAGACTTCTGCAGGGAGTAGCTTCGGCAACGATAAGTGAACACACGGATGACAGTGGCAATTCCCACACTGACACCCCTAGGGCTGCGGAGCGGCAGGAGGGTGCACCCTTTTCCCTCAGCACAGGCAAATCCCACTACATACTTTTCACGTCAGCAGCACATTAAGGCATGTATGCTGAGCTGGCTCAGTGGGTATATAGGGTGCGTGATAGGCTGTCTGCACACATATCCCTCGGTGGGTATATAAGGGGTGTGATAGGCTGTCTGCACACATATCCCCCGGTGGGTATATAAGGTGTGATAGGCTGTCTGCACACATATCCCTCGGTGGGTATATAAGGTGTGATAGGCTGTCTGCACAGATATCCCTCGGTGGGTATATAAGGTGTGATAGGCTGTCTGCACACATATCCCTCGGTGGGTATTTAAGGGGTGTGATAGGCTGTCTGCATACATATCCCCCGGTGGGTATATAAGGTATGTGATAGGCTGTCTGTACAGATATCCCTCGGTGGGTACATAAGGTGTGATAGGCTGTCTGCACACATATCCCTCGGTGGGTATATAAGGTGTGATAGGCTGTCTGCACACATATCCCTCAGTGGGTATATAAGGTGTGATAGGATGTCTGCACACATATCCCTCGGTGGGTATATAAGGTGTGTGATAGGCTGTCTGCACACATATCCCTCGGTGGGTATATAAGGGGTGTGATAGGCTGTCTGCACACATATCCCTCGGTGGGTATATAAGGTGTGTGATAGGCTGTCTGCACACATATCCCTCGGTGGGTATATAAGGGGTGTGATAGGCTGTCTGCACACATATCCCCCGGTGGGTATATAAGGTATGTGATAGGCTGTCTGTACAGATATCCCTCGGTGGGTACATAAGGTGTGATAGGCTGTCTGCACACATATCCCTCGGTGGGTATATAAGGTGTGATAGGCTGTCTGCACACATATCCCTCGGTGGGTATATAAGGTGTGGGGATAGACTGTCTGCACACATATCCCTCGGTGGGTATATAGGTGTAATGGCTGTCTGCATATGGGTATATAAGGGGTGTGATAGACTGTCTGCACACATATCCCTCGGTGGGTATATAAGGTGTAATAGGCTGTCTGCACACATATCCCTCGGTGGGTATATAAGGTGTGATAGGCTGTCTGCGCACATATCCCTCGGTGGGTATATAAGGTGTGTGATAGGCTGTCTGCACACATATCCCTCGGTGGGTATATAAGGTGTGATGGGCGGTCTGCACACATATCCCTCGGTGGGTATATAAGGGGTGTGATAGGCTGTCTGCACACATATCCCTCGGTGGGTATATAAGGTGTGATAGGCTGTCTGCGCACATATCCCTCGGTGGGTATATAAGGTGTGTGATAGGCTGTCTGCACACATATCCCTCGGTGGGTATATAAGGTGTGTGATAGGCTGTCTGCACACATATCCCTCGGTGGGTATATAAGGAGTGATAGGCTGTCTGCACACATATCTCTCAGTGGGTATATAAGGTGTGATAGGCTGTCTGCACACATATCCCTCGGTGAGTATATAAGGGGTTGTGATAGGCTGTCTGCACACATATCCCTCGGTGGGTATATAAGGGGTGTGATAGGCTGTCTGCACACATATCCCTCGGTGGGTATATAAGGTGTGATAGGCTGTCTGCACACATATCCCTCAGTGGGTATATAAGGTGTGTGATAGGCTGTCTGCACACATATCCCTTGGTGGGTATATAAGGTGTGATAGGCTGTCTGAACACATATCCCTCGGTGGGTATATAAGATGTGATAGGCTGTCTGCACACATATCCCTCGGTGGGTATATAAGGGGTGTGATAGGCTGTCTGCACACATATCCCTCGGTGGGTATATAAGGTGTGTGATGAGAAGCTTCCGTAGAGTTTAGAGAAGAGCATGTTTTGGAGGGAAAAAGCCAGACATTGTTTGCCACCAAAACAGGACAATCTGACCTTTTAAATGTCTGGTTTTAGCTCTGTTGTAGTCTGGATAACCTGCTGTGTCATTGCCCTTGAGTATCATTGAAGCTGTAATGTAAGTCTATGACAGACGTAAACTGTAACATTGTATCTGTTTGTGCTGAGTTTCTCCACTGCACCCCTCTGACTAGAAGGTTCCAGTTTAGCTTGAAAATTGCTGTTCACAGACGCTCTCCATCCAATCTGACTAGATGCGAGCTCTTCTGTAAAGAAGAATGGGCACAAATGTCAGCCTCTAGATGTGCAAAGCTGGTAGAGACATCCTCAAATGACTGGCAGCTGGAATTGCAGGAAAAAGGGGTCCTACAAAGTATTGATTTAGGGGGGCTGAATACAAATGCATGCCGCACTTTTTAGATTTTTTGAAAACCATGTACCATTTTCATTTCACTAAACACATACTTGTACTTTGTGTTGGTCTATCACATAAAATCCCAATAAAATACATTTAAGTTGGTGGATGTAATGTAAAAAAAAAACGAAAAAGGTCAAATATATGAATACTTTTTAAAGGCACTGTGCATGCTGATCGTCTTCCCTGGAGCATATGGGATGTTCAAGCAAGACAATGTGATATGTCACACGGCTAGAAATGTCGACATCGGTTGGAAATGCATGAGCAAGATTTCGAAGTACTACCCTGGCCCTCTAATTCCCCAGACTTATACCCAACTGGGATCACCTTGATGGTTGTGCAGTCTATGGATCCCCCCATGCCCCCTCCAGCAGCTGTAGAACCAACCCGATGGTCATGTTCTCTCTATGGGTCCTCCCCATGAACCATCCAGCAACTGTGGGACCACCTCGATGATTGTATTCGCTGTATGAATACTCCCCCATGTCTCCTCCAGCATCTGTGGAACCACCTCGATGGCTGAGTTCGCTGTACGGAGCACCCTCCAGCATCTTCGGTTCCACCTTGATGGTCTTGTTCTCTTTATGGATCCTCCTTCACAATCCCTCCAGCATCTGTGGAACCACCTCGATGGTCATGTTTTCTCTATAGATCCCCCCCCCCCACACCCCCTCCAGCATCTGTGGGACCACCTTAATGGTGATGTTCTCTCTATTGATCCTCCTCTATGCCCACTCCAGCAGATGTGGGACCATCTCGATGGTCGTGTTCTCTCTTTGGATCAACCCCCCACACCCCGTCCAGCAGCTGTGGGACTATGTCGATTGTCATGTTCTCTCTGTGGATCCTCCCGCACCCCCACTCCAGCAGCTGTGGGACCACCTTGATGGTTGTGTTCTTTCTATGGATCCCCCCATGCCCCCTCCAGCAGCTGTGGGACCACCTCAATGGTTGTGTTCTCTCTATGGATCACCCCATGCCCCCTCCAGCAGCTGTGGGACCACCTCGATGGTTGTGTTCTCTCTATGAATCACCCCATGCCCCCTCCAGCAGCTGTGGGACCACCTCAATGGTTGTGTTCTCTCTATGGATCCCCCCCATGCCCCCTCCAGCAGCTGTGGGACCACCTTGATGGTTGTGTTCTTTCTATGGATCCCCCCATGCCCCCTCCAGCAGCTATGGGACCACCTTAATGGTTGTGTTCTTTCTATGGATCCCCCCCATGCCCCCTCCAGCAGCTGTGGGACCACCTTAATGGTTGTGTTCTTTCTATGGATCCCCCCCATGCCCCCTCCAGCAGCTGTGGGACCACCTTGATGGTTGTGTTCTCTCTATGGATCACCCCATGCCCCCTCCAGTATCTGTAGGATGCATTGTCAGAATGCATTGCCTCTAGGGCTCACTACTAGTTCGGCTTGAGCATCGCTATGCTCGGCACATGGCGGTAATCGGCCGAATACCGCATGTGCTCGAGCGCAATGCTCGAGTCTCCTCCCTGCACATTTCTTGGCTGCTACACAGCCAATAAACGTGCAGGTAGGTACTGCCCTCACTGTAATGCCGTAGCAATGTTGGTTACTGGCATTACCGTGATTGACTGGCTGGAACGCGTCATCAGCTCACCTGCAGGCCCTTGCCCCTAATGTTTTAGAGGGTCACCTGCAGGCCCTCGCCCCTAATGTTTTTGAGGGTCACCAGCAGGCCATCAATCATAATTTTTCGAGGGTGTGTATGATGCCCTTCTTTATGTGTAATAAAGGGTTGTGGGGGGTTAGCTCTGGTCTCGAGGATCGTTCACATACAGATAGTCGTCCACCGCAGCTTTAGGGGCCAAAACATCGCTTTATTGTCCCAGCATCAACATAAATAAATGAAATTCAAAACAAACACCTGCCCGGCTGGGCTCTAACTTAACACAGTGTGTCCCTGACTCACCTAAGACACTGTTCACACACACGGCACCCATGCGGCTTTCCCAGCCCAATGTCCATCAGCCTCCTGGCTGTTACCTCACCGGTGTCTTTTGGGGGATTGTGGTCCAGTCGTCCGCCCGACACTGACCAAGCGACCCTTATCCCTAGGCGTCGCGGGACCCCCCAAACTTCAGGCTACTACCAGCCTTGTGGTCTCTCAGCACTCCCAGATCAAACCACACACAGAACCACTCCAGGCTTCTGTACCTCACAGGACACACCCATCTCACTGTGAGGACAGCTTTATGCTCTGTTGATTGTGGCACCTGTTGCTGCCTCAGACCTGCCCACTGATGGGAAAGAGATGGATAATCCTGCCATTCCTCTCTTCTATCAGCCATGAGGCCTGTCACTGCCTCACAGGGTGTATTGGAGTGCTGGTTCCTTGTAATTTTTGGCAGCCCTCTCACTTAGTGCATAGGCTTTATGAGTGTAAGAGTCCCGGTACCTTAACAATTGTACCACAATGTGAATGAGGCCCTCCTTTATGTGATATACAGGTTGTATCGGAGCGCCTCTTCCTTGTAATTTTTGGCAGCACTTGCACTTTATATACAAGTAAATATACAGGAATGAATGTTTCCTAACAATTTTTCCTCTAAAATTAATTTTATCTTTGGTTTTGTGCATATTATTGTCAGTCTGTAAGTGTCTACTACTCGGACAACGTCGTTCCCAGCAGCGACCTGGGAGTCCAAGATGCATCCGGACATCCTCCCCATGCTGTTCTTGATCCATTTTGATGGTGTTTCCATCAATTTCTGACCTTTTCCTGTGAATCAGACACCCTCCCCTCTTCAGAGCAGGGGGCGCCTGGTTCAATGCTCGGCTTCTCCCATTGACTTCCATTATACTTGGGTGCTCTGTAGAGCACCCGAGCATCCCGATGTGTTCGGCCCGAGCACCAGAGCACTTGGGTGCTAGATCCACATTACTCACTACCTAACTTGACCGAGACCAACAATTGTATAATCGCTAAAATATAACTTTATTAATGTATGTAAAAACCTGTGAGCTTTAAATAAAGTGTTTTAAAATAACTGTTCACCGAGTACAGTTTTGTTAAGTAAATACCTTTACGCAGATAAGGTCCTTCGTGTTTATCAGTTCCCTCATGATACATGAAATCTGCAGTCATTTTAATCACCGCGGCTGAGCCAGCCTTACTCCAGAATGCAGCAGCTCATCAGACGCCTCTATTTCCCAAGAGTCAGCGCAATCCCAGAGCTTGGCTTTAGCGCCATCTAGAGGGCACATGGAAAAATGCACTTTGTGTACAGAGGAGCACGCCATCTGTGAGTCCTATGGAGGGTACAGAGGGGTCTGGAGGGGACAGAGGAGTCTAGAGGGGACAGAGGAGTCTGGAAGTCAGAGAAAAGTCTGGAGGGGACAGAGGAGTCTGAAGGGGACAGAGGAGTCTGGAAGTCAGAGAAGAGTCTGGAGGGTACAGAGGAGTCTGGAGGAGACAGAGGAGTCTGGAGGGGACAGAGCAGTCTAGAGGGGACAGAGGAGTCTGGAAGTCAGAGAAGAGTCTGGAGGGGACAGAGGGATCTGGAGGGGACAGAGCAGTCTAGAGGGGACAGAGGAGTCTGGAAGTCAGAGAAGAGTCTGGAGGGGACAGAGGGATCTGGAGGGGACAGAGCAGTCTAGAGGGGACAGAGGAGTCTGGAAGTCAGAGAAGAGTCTGGAGGGAACAGAGGGATCTGGAGGGGACAGAGCAGTCTAGAGGGGACAGAGGAGTCTGGAAGTCAGAGAAGAGTCTGGAGGGGACAGAGGGATCTGGAGGGGACAGAGGAGTCTGGAGGGGACAGAGGAGTCTAAAGGGGACAAAGGAGTGTAGAGAAGGACATTGGAGTCTGGAAGTCAGAGAAGAGTCTGGAGGGGACAGAGGAGTCTGGAGGGGACAGAGCAGTCTAGAGGGGACAAAGGAGTGTGGAAGAGGACATTGGAGTCTGAAAGTCAGAGAAGAGTCTGGAGGGTACAGAGGAATCTGGAGGGGACAGAGGAGTCTGGAGGGGACAGAGGAGTCTAAAGGGGACAAAGGAGTGTAGAGGAGGACATTGGAGTCTGGAAGTCAGAGAAGAGTCTGGAGGGGACAGAGGAGTCTGGAAGTCAGAGAAGAGTCTGGAGGGGACAGAGGAGTCTGGAGGGGACAGAGGAATCTGGAGGGGACAGAGGAGTCTGGAGGAGACAGAGGAGTCTAGAATAGAGACAGCGGAGTCTGGAGTGGACATAGGTGTCTGGAGGAAGACAGAGGAGTCTGGGGGAGGACAGAGGAGTCTAGAAGGAAGACAGGAAAGTCTGGAGTGGACAGAGTTGTCTGGAGGAGGACAGAGGAGTCTAGAGCAGGACATAGAAGTCTGAAGAGAACAGAGGGATCTGGAAGGGACAGAGTAGTCTGGAGGAAGACAGGGAAGTCTCCAGGAGGACAGATGAGTCTGGAGGAGGACGGAAGAGTCTTGAGGGAGCAGAGGAGTCTGGAGAAGGACATTTGAGTCTGAAGGAGGACAGAGGAGATTTTGAGGGGGGCAGATGAGTCTAGAGTAGGACAGAGGTGTCTGGAGGGGACAGAGGAGTCTGGAGGGAACAGAAGAGTCTGGAAAGGACAGAGGAGTCTGGGACGAACAGAGGAGTCTGGAGGAGGACTGAGGTGTCTGGAGGGGACAGAGGAGTCTGGAGGGGACAGAGGAGTCTGGAGGGGACAGAGGAGTCTGGGACGGACAGAGGAGTCTGGAGGAGGACAGAGGTGTCTGAAGGGGACAGAAGAGTCTGGAAGGGACAGAGGAGTCTGGAGGGGACAGAGGAGTCTGCAGGGGACAGAGGAGTCTGGTGGAGACAGAGGAGTCTGGAGTGGACAGAAGTATCTGGAGGGGACAGAGGGATCTGGAGTGGACAGAGGAGTCTGGAGGGGGACAGAGGAGTCTGAGGGAGCAGAGGAGTCTAGAATAGAGACAGGGGAGTCTGGAGGGGACATAGGTGTCTGGAGGGGGCAGAGGAGTCAGGAGGGGACAGAGGAGTCTAGAATAGAGACAGGGGAGTCTGGAGTGGACATAGGTGTCTGGAGGAAGACAGAGGAGTCTGGGGGAGGACAGAGGAGTCTAGAAGGAAGACAGGGAAGTCTGGAGTGAACAGGGTTGTCTGGAGGAGGACAAAGGAGTCTAGAGCAGGACATAGAAGTCTGAAGAGAACAGAGGGATCTGGAAGGGACAGAGGAGTCTGGAGGAAGACAGGGAAGTCTCCAGGAGGACAGAGGAGTCGGGAGGAGGACGGAAGAGTCTGGAGGGGACAGAGGAGTCTGGAGGGGACAGAGGAGTCTGTAGGGGACAGAGGAGTCTGGGGAGGACAGAGGAGTGTGGAGGAGACAGAGGAGTCTGGAACAGGTATATAGCACCTTAAGTTTGTTCTGGAATATAACAGTAGAATTAGCTGCAACTGGAACAATGTGTAGGTAGGTCTTGTAGTATGTGGCCCTCATGATAATACATACTGAATATTTACCCTATGGGGGTCATTTACTAACAGATAAACACCACTTTTGTATAATTTGTGCCACAATCTGCAACTTTTCCCCACTCACGCCAGGCCTAAAAAAGGGAGCGTATCGTGAGCGGAGAAAGGGGGCGAGCCGGCCGGGCTCATTTATCATTTTCTAGGCCTGTTTTAGATCTAGAAAATGGTCTTAATCTACAGCAGTAAGGGAGCTGGCATAGATTTAGACCGGCGGTAGGCCTTAGTTACGTAGAGGCCGGCATCTCTACATAGCATCCACCGCCCAAGGGGTATTAAGACCGTCGTCTAAAACAACAGGCTTAGTAAATGACCCCCTTCATATTTATAGTATATGTGAGAGCTGAGAATTCTTCTTCCCTTAATAATCAGCCGGTGAAGAGACAGTGGAGCATCCATTCCAGATGCAGCGTCATGCAATGGTCCACCATATGGCCAGAGCCTACATGGGGTAAAACAGGGAACCTCAGTAACTGTGGCCCCCGGGTCCCGCTGCTCTACTGCGCAGTCATCCTCCCCTGGAGTAACATGGCTATCCACGTCAGACAGAGGCACGCAGCTCTTGAGGTCTGGAGATGACATATTAAGACACACGGCCTTCATATTCCTCCCCGCGGATCATTTCTGCGGCTTTCAATGTTGATGCCTTCAGAATGAATTGACCTCTTGGGCTTTACTGTCTGCAGACTATTAATCCTCGCTCTTTAGGCTTCACCGCTGATAGAATATTTATGATGTATTGATAAGTGGTTGACGGATAAAGAGGAAGCGGTTTACTTCACCACAAATGTAAGCGGTCGCCTGGAATTGGCGTACTTGCCGTTCTGCCGTCTTCACTTTACATTTGTGTCTGGAAATGGATGGAAAGTGCAGCACGCCGGGATTATCCATCCGCAGAGTCCAGCAAAAACGGATAGGCCACATCGCAATGAAGCTGTATGCTGATGGAAGCCCCTGTCTGAGGCATCCGTTAAACATATACATCATGCATATGCGGTAAACATTGGACACAATCACGTGTGAACACAGCCTTAGGGACCCGGACAGATTATGTCTTTGCATCTATTTGCAACCAATTCTTAACTCTATCGAATGGAGTAATATAGACAATTACATATCCCTTCTGTCCAGGTACATTTATTACTAAGACTAGTGACACCAGGACCACGGACATCAGGAGTAGTGACACCAGGACCACGGACATCAGGACTAGTGACACCAGGACCACGGATATCAGGACTAGTGACACCAGGACCACTGACATCAGGACTAGTGACACCAGGACGGCGAATATCAGGACTAGTGACAACAGGACCACGGATATCAGGACTAGTGACACCAGGACCACTGACATCAGGACTAGTGACATCAGGACCACGGATATCAGGAGTAGTGACACCAGGACCACGGACATCAGGAGTAGTGACACCAGGACCACGGATATCAGGACTAGTGACACCTGGACCACTGACATCAGGAGTAGTGACAACAGGACCACAGACATCAGGACTAGTGACACCAGGACCACGGACATCACGACTAGTGACACCAGGACCAATGACATCAGGACTAGTGACACCAGGACCACAGACATCAGGACTAGTGACACCAGGACCGCGAATATCAGGACTAGTGACACCAGGACCACTGACATCAGGACTAGTGACACAAGGACCACAGACATCAGGACTAGTGACACCAGGACCACAGACATCAGGACTAGAGACAACAGGACCACAGACATCAGGACTAGTGACAACAGGACCACGGATATCAGGATTAGTGACAACAGGACCATGGACATCTGGACTAGTGACAACAGGACCACGGACATTAGGACTAGTGACAACAGGACCATGGACATCTGGACTAGTGACACCAGGACCACGGACATCAGGACTAGTGACAACAGGACCATGGACATCTGGAATAGTGACACCAGGACCACAGACATCTGGACTAGTGACAACAGGACCATGGACATCAGGACTAGTGACACCAGGACCACGGACATCAGGACTAGTGACACCAGGACCACGGACATCAGGAATAGTGACACCAGGACCACGGATATCAGGACTAGTGACACCTGGACCACTGACATCAGGACTAGTGACACCAGGACCACTGACATCAGGACTAGTGACAGAAGGACCACTGACATCAGGACTAGTGACACCAGGACCGCAGACATCAGGACTAGTGACACCAGGACCGCGAATATAAGGACTAGTGACAACAGGACCACTGACATCAGGACTAGTGACACCAGGACCACAGACATCAGGACTAGTGACAACAGGACCACAGATATCAGGACTAGTGACACCAGGAGCACGGACATCAGGACTAGTGACACCAGGACCACGGACATCAGGACTAGTGACACCAGGACCACGGACATCAGGACTAGTGACACCAGGACCATGGACATCAGGACTAGTGACAACAGGACCACGGACATCAGGACTAGTGTCATTAGGACCACGGACATCAGGTCTAGTGACAACAGGACCACTGACATCAGAACTAGTGACACCAGGACCACGGACATCAGGACTAGTGACATTAGGACCACGGACATCAGGTCTAGTGACAACAGGACCACTGACATCAGGACTAGTGACACCAGGACCACTGACATCAGGACTAGTGACAGAAGGACCACTGACATCAGGACTAGTGACACCAGGACCGCGAATATAAGGACTAGTGACAACAGGACCACTGACATCAGGACTAGTGACACAAGGACCACAGACATCAGGACTAGTGACACCAGGACCACGGACATCAGGACTAGTGACATTAGGACCACGGACATCAGGTCTAGTGACAACAGGGCCACTGACATCAGGACTAGTGACACCAGGACCACGGACATCAGGACTAATGACAACAGGACCACGGACATCAGGACAAGTAACATCGGGGTCAGCCCAGTAAAAGGTCTAAGGCATGTTAACAATAGGGAAGAATTTCTTGGAAACGAAGCAGACTGTATGGGAGTCTTCTTTCTGGCTGCTGGTTGCTTACACTTGCAAGTCTTCTTATATCTAAAAATACTGAATCACGCTTCTAATTGCGCATTCCGAGGCCTGGAGAACTTTGGGGGTCTTTATGGCGGACTTCGTGGTGCTCCACAGGAATCAAGATTTGATGGTACCAATGGACCCGGTCCACTATTACAGATGGCGAGCTATAAGGACAGGACGTCGCAACAATAGCAGCTAAAGGGGGGAGAAAACCAGCGAGATATTGGTTTCACAAAGTCGGCAAAGTTTGAGTAAGTGCAGACTATATTTCAACTGTTTTTGAAATCTTTGTGGTACTAAAAATTGCTATCATTTCTCGGTGTTAGCTCCTATTGTTAGCGACGCTCAGTAAAAAGCCTACGTCTTGCTCTTACAAGGAGGAGAAATTTATTGCATTAATTGGGTCGGATCTGGAGGCATTGATTAAGGATCCATATCTTGGTACCCCCAGCCAATCCAGCACCAGAGTCCATGTCCTTGTAAAATTATTGTCACATTGCTCGCTTAGCCTGTTAGGATCAATTCAGAGTTGGGAAAACCATCCACCCGATCTGAATTGAAAAACAGGATAAAAATCCATTTTAAATTGAATTTCACTGTTTTGAACCATTTATTTCTCCAATTTTTGGTTCTTTGTTAGTGTCTGGTTAAGTGAGCAGCCGCCATTTTAGGGCAGCCCATGTGGAGCTGTTGTTGTTTCGTCCCTCATGTGGCCTGGTGCAGCATACAAGGCTTTGTTTAAATCCAGGGCACGGGAATAACGGTTGGGCTCACTTTCTACAACTTTTTTTTACTTTCTAGTCATTTTTATGCAGTGAATTCCTTTTGATTTAGATTTTTAGCATTTTTTGGGATTTTTACTTTTGTCTGTTTTTTTTTATTTTTGTGTTTTTATCATGTTTCGAACATTTTTAAACTGAAAATTTTATTTGAGAAGGCTACATTTTTTTTCTCTCCTTTTTCCAGGTTTCTTTTACTAACCCATTTTTATTTTTAGGTTTTTATTGTTGTAATCAAGTTCTTTTAAAAAAAATTTACTTTTCCATGTTTTGGTCTCTTTTAGTTCAACTTCCGTTTGCACGAGTAGATCATACTTTTTTCCTTTTATTTCTCTTTTCCATGTGACAGTTCTCCACTCCGGGACTCTTCTCTCTTTAACAACATCACCACCAGAGGTTAACCCCGTATTTCTTTTTACTTTATCAGCAGGAGATTGATTGGAGGAGCCACATTGAGTCAGAGAAAAGCGGGTCTCATTTTGGGTAGCCTCAGCTACCCAATAAACACAGGCGCAGCTCAGCTGTGTGTATGGCCCTTTAGGAGGCATAGTGGGAATCCAGCAAAAGGCGCTCTGGCCTGAAGGCCCTGTGGGAGTGGAAATAGCATTCAGGGTAGGAATAGGCCAGGGGATTTCTAGCTGTCCCACATAGGTTGTGTGAAAGTCGGAGTCGGAAAGACGTACCGTGAGAAGGAGCAGGGCGGTACCCTCCGCGTACAGTCAAAAAAGTGTCCCTGGATGCAGGCAACACTGGTAATGGCTTGGTTAGCCGAGGATGGGTTGTGGCAGATCCATATTCGGGGGGGGGGGGGGGGAATAATCGCCTCGAGAGGTCAGAAGGCTGCTCAGTACATGAGATCTAGTTATGGGGTGAAGGCCACAAAGCCCCTTAAATAATGGAGTAGGTGGTCCAAGGGAACTAATTGGAGTATCCCTCTGGAAGGTATTTTTGACATATGGAGATGGGAAAAATGTATTTCAGAGTTCAGGCTCCGGCTCCAGTCGACAAAAACGTTGAAGGTAGCGCAATGGTGGCTGCAAAAGTCAATCGGGGTAAGTAAGCAGGGCGTACAGAAGACGGTTACAATCCGGAAGAACCCAGTGATGTACACCTGGCCTGAGGGGGAAACTGAGGTTAGGGATCCGATGCAGGAAGCAGAGGAGGTTCTATCTGGGCTGACTTTGTTGAAACAGTCTGGATCCACTAAACCCGGGACTACTTAAACACAACCAGTACCCAAGGTAAGTAAGTCCCCAACTTCCACCTCCACTGCTGACAGGGTCGTTCCTGACACTGCCAGCCCTTCCTAAACCGTTTTTCAACCCCCCTTTCCTGTCCCTCAATCTTTTCCGCCATCCACTCTTTCTATATCTCCTCCCTCTGCTTCTAACTATGAGGATTCTCCACCTGTGACCTACAAACAATCTGTGAGTCTAGAGGGATCGATACCAGATTGAAAAATTGGGTGGACTGCATCAATGAGCTCAAAGCCTCCGAAACAACCACAACTCCCAAACTGTATACCAACCTGGGTAACCTCAGATCGGATGGGGCTGTGAGTGAGGTGATATGTCTCAGTCCTCCCATGAAGCCTCAATCTCCCAGATATGCACCCGACTCTTTGCATAACCCTCAGTCTGAGGCTTATCCAGTATGGGTACAGCAGTACGAAGGACCACCCAACGCACAAGGTGAGTGTGCATAAAGGAGAGGGTAGTGTGGCATGTCCCTTTTACCCCTGCAGAAATCTGGACAATCCTGACCAAGTTACTGGACTATAGGACCAACCCACGGGGATTTGCCAGGATGTTCTGCCAGAACCAGTTAATTTACAGCATGAATGGGACAGATTGTGCCCAAATTCTGCATGCCAAGGTGGGCCCGGAGGTAGCCAGTGTCATTATAGCAGGTTGTGACATCACCACCCACGAGCAGGCCACCTCAGGGGGTAAGGAGTTTTGTATAGCTCTTAAATCACACTTCCGGAACTATACGGTGCTAATTCCACTTGGATATAATGAAGTTAAATCAAAACCTAGGTGAAGAGTGAGGTTGTTTCTGGCAGCGCCTGAAAAAGGCGGCACTGGACGCGGACCTCGAGGTTGGTCCTAATAAACCACCCGATGGAATAAAGGTAACTCCCACCCATCTCTTGCTCAGGGCCAAATTTTTGGAGGGCATCAACACAAATATTCGGGACCAGCTACTCCTAGCCAGACCCGAATACAGTGATATGTCCATGTCTGCAATTTTGTCCACTCTCTCCGCTATAGAGAGAGCGATGGATAGAAGAAAGCAGTTCCAGGCGGCTAAGGTCCTTGTATCACAGGACCCTGAGAGAGAATGGAAGAGGAGGGAGGCAAAGGTTTAGTAACTACAAGTGCCATAACTGTGGTCGAGAGGGCCACATCCGAGAGCACTGCCCGAAGCTTGTGGATAAACCAGGAGGCAGATTGCAGTTCACCCCAGACAACCCTTCCATGCCTGTTATAGAAAATGTAGGTGATGCCTATGAGTCATCATAGGGCATCGGCAAATCGGTGTCAGCACATATCAACCTTTTTCTTGAGAAACTAAAACACCCCCTCCCTTGCCTCATTGACACTGGTGCAGCCAGAACTGTTTTGAGATCTCAGGATCTTCGAATGACGTTACCATCAACTTGCTGGGGGCAGACATCTTATCGGAAATTCAAACGGTCATTGAGTACACTCCAATGGGCGTTGTGGTGAGTAGAAAGATTGTGTACCATGGTAGATTTATCCTACCTCACTGAGCCAACATATTTTCTGGAGCTGGATGGATTGGCAAAGATTGATCCCAAAATCTGGGCGGTTGACAAATACGATGTGGGTCTCCTGCCAGTGCCGCCGAGTACAGTCAACATTAGGCCAGGGAGCGTTTTGCCCCAACTTCCACAGTGCCAAAAGAGTGTGGCCCAAATGGACAGTCTGAAAAAATCCAGATAGACCGTTATCTACAGATAAGGGTCCTCACACCAACAAAATCGCCCTATAACACCCCGCTGTCCCCAGTGGCCAAAAAGACAGCCAAAGGCCAGGAAACGACATACCGACTAGTACATGACCTGAGAGCTGTAAACAAGATCATCATCAGCGACCCTCCCATGGTGCCCAACCCACACACTCCACTGGCCTCAATACCACCAAACGTGAAATTTTTCTCTGTCATTGATCTAACAAACACATTTTTTTGGTACCACTGGATCCCCAGTGCCAATACCTTTTTGCCTTTTCATTCCAGAGTCTACAACTTACTTGGACACGTCTCCCTCAAGGGTCAGTGACCAGTCCCTCGGAATACAGCTGCAAATTAAAAATCGTTTTGGATCAGTGGACCCCGATGAATCAAGAGGTGATGTTGCTACAGTATGTGGACGACATGCTAATTTGCTGTCCCACCTCAGAGGATTGTTATCAACATACTGTGTCACTGCTGAACCACCTGGCGGCAACGGGAAACAAGGCCAGCAAGGAAAAACTACAGTTTTGCAGGGAGAAAGTTATCTTTTTGGGGCACTGTATCTCTCAGGGAACCGGACACCTTACCACCAAGAGAGTACAGACCCTGAAAGACCTGTGAAGACTGAAAAACCACCGGCAACTGAGAGCTGTCCTCGGACTGGTCAACTACTGCAGGGACTGGATACTAAACATCTCTTCTAAGCTGGGACCCCTCTACGAGCTGACATCTAAAACACTGTTCCAAATGTCAGACAACGACTGGTCGATCCTCCAGGATCTGAACCAAGAACTCTCTAAAGCACCAGCCTTAGGTCTGCCGAACTATGACCTACCCTTTTACCTTTTTTGCCACGAAAGCAAGGGCCACATGACAGGAGTAATGACCCAACTACATGGGTCCAGGTACCGACCCATCATGTAACTGTCAACTGCCTTAGACCCAGTTATCTGAGGGTCATCGGGTTGTGTAAGGGCTGTGTAAGGGCTGTGCTGTACTAGTACCGAAAGTTGGCAACATAGTTCTGGACTCCCCTCTCACAGTCTATACTCCGCATTCGGTGCAAGAGATCCTGAACCAAGTCCAAACTAAACATCTCTCTGCAGCCAGACTGACCAAGTACGAGGCAGCCCTCTTAACACCTACCAACTTGACGATTAAACAGTGCACCATTTTTTATCTGGCTTCTCTTCTTCCTGTTACCGAGGGTGAAAAGAAGGGGGGTATAGTGGTGCTAACGACCGACTCATGACCGACGGGACAGATCTTTTCTGAAATTTTCCCTGATTGATAGGTTGTGCATTGCCTTTAACCTCCCGCACAAAATGGCCATTTTAAAGGTTAAGGCCCATACTATGGAGATGACCATAGAGGCCACTGGGAATGCCTTGGCAGATCGGGCTGCTAAGGAGGGTGCTTTGGATCCAGGGGGTGGGACTCTAATGCTTGCCATACATTCTGATGTACCGTTAGAGGAGTTTAAAAAACTGCAGGGACACGATGATATTTGGGGCCTTGACGGCAAGTGGTGCCTGCAAGAGTCACTTTTTCACATGATGGCCCACTTATCCCATTACCCTGGGCATCTGTCAAAAGCGGCTATGTGTGCGTAGGTGGAGGAGCATTGGATTGCATCTGGGTTCTACGCTGTGGCCATCATGCTCGCAGCATCTTGCCTGGTGTGTGCTCTGCATAACCCCGGTAGGACTGTAAAGCAAACGCAGTAGCACTCACGCAAACCAGATTACGCTTTCTAGCGATTCCAGATAGACTACATTACGTTAACAAGGAGTGGGCCATGCGAGCATGTCCTGGTCTGTGTAGACATGTTCTCTTGTTGGCCTGAAGCGTGGCCTGTCAAATGCACCAATGCCATGACCACCACAAAGAAGATCCTGTCCAAGATTGTGTGCCGTTGGAGCCTGCCTGAGACTATCGAGTCAGATCACGGATCTCACTTCACTGGGCAGATCTTTGCAGAGGTATGTAACGCTCTCCATATCAACTGGGTTTACACACTCCGTATCATCCTCAGAGCAGTGGTAAGGTTGAGCTTCTTAATGGGATCATTTCTAAAATTATGGCTGACACTCAGAAACCTTGGCCCAAATGTCTCCCTATTGTTCTTTATTCCATTTTTTCTGTTTTCACCCTATGAGGTCTTGTTTGGAAGCCCTCCTAAGAAAGGATTGTACTACCCCGAACAGCTGTCATCTCTACATTCCCAGCTGACAGGGTATAAGCAGTCTCTGCAAAGGGAGCTTCAAAAGGTCCACTACCGGGTTTGGGAGTCTCTCCCAGACTTCGGCTCAATAACCGGTGTTCATTCTATCCAACCAGGTGATTGGGTCGTCTGCAAGCAACTTCAGAGGACGGGACTAGAACTGAGATATCTTGGGCCGTTCCAGGTACAGCTGACGACACCAAACTCACTGAAGCTCGAGGGACAAGACAACTGGGTCCACGCCAGTCATTGCAAGAAGCTGCTGAACTATAGGCCATAATGAGGTGTATCGCTTTTACTTTCTTTCTTAGCTTTGTGTATTTTATCAATGGTAATGATTATAAGCATCCTAATCTATTGTTTAACCCCTTAAGGATGAAGGGCGTACATATACGCCCTTGCGTCCTGGTACTTAAGGACCAAGGGCGTACATGTACGCCCTGTGAATTTCCGATCACCGCTGCTCACGTGGCAGTGATCGGAACAAGATGCCTGCTGAAACCAATCAGCAGGCACCTTGGCACAATGCCCAGGGGGGTCCTGTGACCCCCCCATGTCAGCGACCGCAGCAAACCGCAGGTCAATTCAGACCTGCGGTTTGCTGTGCTATCTGTAGTCTCTGATCCCCGCGGTTCTTTGACCGCGGGGATCAGAGACTAAAATATGCCCCAAACCTATAAATTTTAACCCCGCCATATTAGTGTCCCCCCGGGCGGTGCAGGGGGGGGGGATTGCAGGCGGTGCTGCGGGTGGGCGGCGCGGGCGCGATCCCCCGCCCGCTTCCTTTCAAACGCTTTCCCTGGTGTCTAGTGGGTATAGCAGGGGGTCAGCACATTGCTGACCCCCTGCTATAAACTGCTGACATCTGTGCTGCAGATGTCAGCAGTTTAACCCCTTCTATACCGCGGTCTGTACGGACCGCGGTATAGAAGGTGTTAACATGGAGGGAGCTCCCTCCCTCTCCCATCGGGGGGCTGCTGTACCTTTGCAGCCCCCCCGACGGGATAGGATAGTAGAGGGAGGGAGCTCCTCTCTCTTCCCATCACCTGCTGCTCTCTTATGGCAGCGGGTGATGGTTACCATGGCAGCAGGACGCTTTCAGAAGCGTCCTGCTTGCCATGGTACTGAAACTCTGAATGGGCTTTTGCTAAAGGCAAAAGCCTATTCAGACTTTGTAAAGTAAAAAAAATACAGTAAGTACACTATATAGTGTACTTACTGTATTATATAGACACCAGATCCACTGGATATACAAGAACCAAGTGGGTCTGGGTCAAAAAAAATGTAAAAAAAGTGAAAAAAAAAGAAAAATACATATCACTGAATAAAAATAAAAAAAAACAAATACACTACACATATTAGGTATCGCCGCGTCCGTAAAAATCTCCTCTATAAAAATATCACCTGACCTAACCACCTCAACGCAAAATACCGTAAAAAAACACATTATAACCTTGCATCACAAAAAGTGTAATACCAAGTGATCAAAAAACGTATGCCTCAGTACCAATAAAACCACTTCATCTCATCCGCAAAAATTAGTCTTTTTTCTAAAATGCTATTATTGTGTTAAAGTAAAATAAATAAATAAAAAGTATACATTTTATGTATCGCCGCATCCGTAAAAACCTGCTCTATAAAAATATCACATTATCTAACCCCTCAGGTAAATACTGTTAAAAAAATAAAATAAAAACAATGTAAAAAAAAAACATTTTTGTCACCTCACATCTCAAAAACTGTAATAGCAAGCGATCAAAAAGTTATATGCACCCAAAAATAGTGCCAATCAAACCGTCATCTCATCCCGCAAAAAATGATACCCCACATAGGACAATCACCCCCAAAAATAAAAAAAATAGGGCTCTCAGACTATGGAGACACTAAAACCTCTATGCCTGGCCTGTATAAGCAGATATAATCACTGCGGACAATCCTCATCAGATAGCTGAACTCACCAATACCGTGTTCATCCAGAAGTTGCTTTATTCTGTACATCAGATAACAGGATACAGCAGAATGAATGGATCTTAGTATTATGCTGTCAAAAGATGATACTTTCTTTAGCGTACCATGAAGAATACATGTGTCCCTGTTACATGTGGCCTGTTAGCTGCATCCATGACACAGGAAGTGCTGTACTCCAGAAGAAGGGTGGAGCATTGAAAGGAAATGAGTCATAGATATGAAGAACAAGAAAAACAACAGCATTACCAAAAACGGCCACTAGATGGCAGCATATAACTAACCATAGAAATATCTATAGGAAATGGTTCAAAAGAATAAACTATTATAAATTCCTAGATACATTAATGTAAATATTAACTGTGTAACAGCATATCCGTTTTTATGCCGGATTGAAAACACAGCTTTTTGGCGGATTGGCTGGGAATACCTAATTTATAGCGATTACTGACAAATTAATTTGTAACAAATCAAATTTCCTGTCGAACTTTGGCAAAACTGCCAAATCGAATTTTTCAAAACTTTGTTCATTTCTACTAGAGAGCAGACCCTAGCCGTCGCACCCGCTAACATTCAGTGGGTCCGAGTTACGCTGGTTCAGGAGGAACAGGCCAGCCAAAGAAAAGCCTGTGTAGATACAGTGGATATAAAAAGTCTACACACCCCTGTTAAAATGTCAGTTTCCTGTGCTGTGAAAAAATGAGACAAAGATAAATCATTTCAGAACTTTTTCCACCTTTAATGTGACCTATAAACTGTACAACTCAATTGAAAAACAAACTGAAATCTTTTAGGTAGAAGGAAAAAATAATATAAAAATAAAATAATATGGTTGCATAAGTGTACAATGTAATGGAGGATATTCCACCACAACGTAACCATTAGTCCTCCACGACACCACCCAACCTCACTGATGGTCGCTGTACGCGTCTCATGCTCATGTCACATGGCTGTGACGGATCTCATCTTGACATTGGCGAATAACGCTGCAGTGACATCGTGGATATAACTTAAGTGCCCTAATGGTCCCTGGGCTGCAGCACAGTGTTCCCTACAGTGCTCCTTATAGTGCTCCCTACAGTGCTTCCGACAGTGCTCCTTACAGTGCTCCCTACAGTGCTTCTTATAGTGCTCCCTACAGTGCTCCTTATAGTGCTCCCTACAGTGCTCCTTATAGTGCTCCCTATAGTGCTCCCTATAGTGCTTCCTACAGTGCTCCTTATAGTGCTCCCTATAATGCTCCTTATAGTGCTTCCTACAGTGCTCCCTACAGTGCTCCCTACAGTGCTCCCTACAATGCTTCTTATAGTGCTCCTTATAGTGCTCTTTATAGTGCTCCCTACAGTGCTTCCGACAGTGCTCCCTACAGTGCTTTATACTGTTACCTACAGTGCTCCCTAAAGTGCTTCCTACAGTGCTCCTTATAGTGCTCCCTACAGTGCTTCCGACAGTGCTCCATACTGTTACCTACAGTGCTCCCTAAAGTGCTTCCTACAGTGCTCCTTATAGTGCTCCCTACAGTGCTTCTGACACTGCTCCCTACACTGCTCCATACTGTGTTACCTACAGTGCTCCCTAAAGTGATCCCTACAGTGCTCCTTACAGTGCTTTCGACAGTGCTCCCTACAGTGCTCCATACTGTGTTACCTACAGTGCTCCCTACAGTGCTCCTTATAGTGCCCCCTACAGTGCTCCTTATAGTGCTCCATACAGTGCTCCATACTGTTACTTACAGTGCTCATTATAGTGCTCCCTACAGTGCTCCATACTGTTTTACCTACAGTGCTCCCTACAGTGCTCCTTATAGTGCTCCCTATTGTGCTCCATACTGTTTTACCTACAGTGCTCCCTACAGTGCTCCATACTGTGTTACCTACAGTGCTCCCTAAAGTGCTTCCTACAGTGCTCCTCACAGTGCTCCCTACAGTGCTCCTTACAGTGCTCCATACTGTGTTACCTACAGTGCTCCTTATAGTGCTCCCTATAGTGCCCCCTACAGTGCTCCTTATAGTGCTCACTACAGTGCTTCATTCTGTGCTACCTATAGTGATTACTACATTGTTACCTACAGTGCTCCATACTGTGCTGCCTACAGTTCTTCCGACAGTGCTCCATACTGTGTTACCTACAGTGCTCCCTATAGTGCTTTCTACAGTGCCCCTTATAGTGTTTCCTACAGTGCTTCTTATAGTGCTACCTACAGTGCTCCCTACAATGTTCCTTATAGTGTTCCGTATAGTGCTCTCTACAGTGCTCCTTATAGAGCTCCCTGAAGTGCTTCCTACAGTGCTCCCTACAATGTTCCTTATAGTGTTCCGTATAGTGCTCCCTATAGTGCTCCCTATAGTGCTCCCTGAAGTGCTTCCTACAGTGCTCCCTATAGTGTTCCCTACAGTGTTACTTATACGGCTTCGTATAGTGCTCTCTACAGTGCTCCCTACAGTGCTCCTTATAGTGCTCTCTTCAGTGCTCCTTATAGTACTCCCTATAGTTCTTCCTTCAGTGCTTCCTACAATGCTACTAATAGTGCTACCTACAGTGCTCCCTATAGTGCTTTCTAGAGTGCTTCTTATAATGCTACCTACAGTGCTCCCTACAATGTTCCTTATAGTGCTCCGTATAGTGCTCTCTACAGTGCTGCCTATAGTGCTCCCTGCAGTGCATCCGAAAGTGCTCCCTATATATAGTGCTCTCTATAGTGCTCCCTACAGTGCTCCTTATAGTGATCCCTACAGTGCTCCTTATAGTGCTCCCTATAGTGCTTCCTACAGTGCTTCCTACAATGCTACTTATAGAGCTCCCTACAGTGCTCCCTATAGGGCTCCCTGTAATGTTCCCTACAGTGTTCCTTATAGTGCTCCCTATAGTGCGCTCTGTAGTGCTTCCTATATAGCTCCCTACTATGCTTCCTACAGTGCTCTCTATAGTGCTCATTATAGTGCTCCCCATAGTGCTCCCTACAGTGCTCCATACTGTGCTACCTATAGTGATTACTACATTGCTACCTACAGTGCTCCATACTGTGCTACTTACAGTGCTCCTTGTAGTGCTACCTACAGTGCTCGCTATAGTGCTCCTTACAGTGCTCCCTATAGTGCTCCTTACAGTGCTCCCTATAGTGCTCCTTACAGTGCTCCCTATAGTGCTCCTTACAGTGCTCCCTATAGTGCTCCTTACAGTGCTCCCTATAGTGCTCCTTACAGTGCTTCCTATAGTGCTCCTTACAGTGCTCCCTATAGTGCTCCTTACAGTGCTCCTTACAGTGCTCCCTATAGTGCTACCTACAGTTCTCTCTACAGTGCTCCCTATTGTGCTCCTTACAGTGCTCCCTATAGTGCTCCTTACAGTGCTCCCTATAGTGCTCCTTACAGTGCTCCCTATAGTGCTCCTTACAGTGCTCCCTATAGTGCTCCTTACAGTGCTCCCTATAGAGCTCCTTACAGTGCTCCCTATAGTGCTCCTTACAGTGCTCCCTATAGTGCTCCTTACAGTGCTCCCTATAGTGCTCCTTACAGTGCTCCCTATAGAGCTCCTTACAGTGCTCCCTATAGAGCTCCTTACAGTGCTCCCTATAGTGCTCCCAACTATCATTATATTTTGTGCTGGGGGCTGTGACTGTGGCTCTATGGTGACAGATTATCTAAGGAGTCTAATGGAGGTGGTCTATGACTAGTGCCCTATTCTTATCAAATAAGTGTTTTGTGTCCACCCTGGTCTATAGGTCCGTATCAAGGTAGGAGGATGGCGACAATAACACTGAGGCGGGAGGATGACAGTAATAATGCTTCGGCAGGAGGATGGCGACAATAACACTGAGGCGGGAGGATGACAGTAATAATGCTTCGGCAGGAGGATGGCGACAATAACACTGAGGCGGGAGGATGACAGTAATAATGCTTCGACAGGAGGATGACAATAACACTGAGGCGGGAGGATGACAGTAATAATGCTTCGGCAGGAGGATGATAATAACACTGAGGCGGGAGGATGACAGTAATAATGCTTCGGCAGGAGGATGATAATAACACTGAGGCGGGAGGATGACAGTAATAATGCTTCGGCAGGAGGATGATAATAACACTGAGGCGGGAGGATGACAGTAATAATGCTTCGGCAGGAGGATGGCGACACTAACGCTGAGGCGGGAAGATGACAGTAATAATGCTTCGACAGGAGGATGATAATAACACTGAGGCGGGAGGATGACAGTAATAATGCTTCGGCAGGAGCATGGCGACAATAACGCTGAGGCGGGAAGATGACAGTAATAATGCTTCGGCAGGAGCATGGCGACAATAACGCTGAGGCGGGAAGATGACAGTAATAATGCTTCGGCAGGAGGATGGCGACAATAACGCTGAGGCGGGAGGATGACAGTAATAATGCTTCGGCAGGAGGATGGCGACAATAACGCTGAGGCGGGAGGATGACAGTAATAATGCTTCGGCAGAGGAGGATGACTAACGCTGAGGCGGGAGGATGACAGTAATAATGTCTTCGCAGGAGGATGATAACACTGAGGCGGGAGGATGACAGTAATAATGCTTCGGCAGGAGGATGATAATAACACTGAGGCGGGAGGATGACAGTAATAATGCTTCGGCAGGAGGATGATAATAACACTGAGGCGGGAGGATGACAGTAATAATGCTTCGGCAGGAGGATGATAATAACACTGAGGCGGGAGGATGACAGTAATAATGCTTCGGCAGGAGGATGGCGACACTAACGCTGAGGCGGGAAGATGACAGTAATAATGCTTCGACAGGAGGATGATAATAACACTGAGGCGGGAGGATGACAGTAATAATGCTTCGGCAGGAGCATGGCGACAATAACGCTGAGGCGGGAAGATGACAGTAATAATGCTTCGGCAGGAGCATGGCGACAATAACGCTGAGGCGGGAAGATGACAGTAATAATGCTTCGGCAGGAGCATGGCGACAATAACGCTGAGGCGGGAAGATGACAGTAATAATGCTTCGGCAGGAGGATGGCGACAATAACGCTGAGGCGGGAGGATGGTGACAGTAATGTTGAGGTGATTGAATGACGACAATAATGATGAAGTGGGAGGATGACGATCATAATGCAGAGGAGAGTGGATGGTGACGTGGAGGCGGGTGATGATGCAGCCAGCACACAACCTGGAGGTCTCCTGATTATGTATATTTTATAGTGTGTGAATAGTACTTAGACATTCGGGGACATCCACACAATATCGGACAGTCTATACGTTTCTATAGGTTACAGTTTGCAGCTCTTACACCAGGGCCACTTTTTGTTTGCCGACTTGGACTCACTCTGGGTTTTAATCTCATAGGGTTGCCACTAGGCCGATATTTTGCTTAGATTGTTGGTGCCGATATATATATATATATGCGATTTTTTTTTACCGGCAATAATAATCCCATCTGCAACTGCTTAGGAGTCACTGGTCTGACTCTATATAAGGCTTAGGCCTCATGCACACGGCCAATGCCCGGCCGTGGCCGTATCGTGTGCCACATACAGCGGGTCCGCAATACACGGGCACCGGCCAAGTGCTTCCATGGTCTTTCTGTTCGTGCCTCCACACAGCAAAAAATAGAACATGTTCTATTTTTTCAGTGTGGACGGATCACGGACCCATTCAAGTTGATTGGGTCTCGAACCATCCTGGCCGCCGCGCAGATGTTGCATATTGCTGTCCCCAATGCACGGAACGCAGAACAGCCATGTGCATGAGGCCTTAGGAGTTTCTGCTCTGACTCCATATATGGCTTAGGAGCCCCTGCTCTGGCTCCATATATGGCTTAGGTGCCCCTCCTCTGACTCCATATATGGCTTAGGAGTCCCTCCTCTGACTCCATATATGGCTTAGGTGTCCCTGCTCTGGCTCCATATATGGCTTAGAAGTCCCTGCTCTGGCTCCATATATGGCTTAGGTGTCCCTCCTCTGACTCCATATATGGCTTAGGAGTCCCTGCTCTGGCTCCATATATGGCTTGGGAGTCCCTGCTCTGACTCCATATATGGCTTAGGTGTCCCTCCTCTGACTCCATATATGGCTTAGGAGTCCCTGCTCTGGCTCCATATATGGCTTAGGAGTCCCTGCTCTGACTCCATATATGGCTTAGGTGTCCCTCCTCTGACTCCATATATGGCTAAGGAGTCTCTGCTCTGGCTCCATATATGGCTTAGGAGTCCCTGCTCTGGCTCCATATATGGCTTAGGAGTCCCTGCTCTATATATGGCTTTGGAGTCCCTGCTCTGACTCCATATATGGCTTAGGAGTCCCTCCTCTGACTCCATATATGGCTTAGGTGTCCCTCTTCTGACTCCATATATGGCTTAGGAGTCCCTGCTCTGGCTGCATATATGGCTTAGGAGTCCCTGCTCTGGCTCCATATATGGCTTGGGAGTCCCTGGTCTGACTCCATAAATGGCTTAGGAGTCCCTTCTCTGACTCCATATATGGCTTAGGAGTCCCTGCTCTAGCTGCATATATGGCTTAGGAGTCCCTGCTCTGGCTGCATATATGGCTTAGGAGTCCCTGCTCTGACTCCTTATATGGCTTAGGAGTCCCTGCTCTGGCTGCATATATGGCTTAGGAGTCCCTGCTCTGGCTCCATATATGGATTGGGAGTCCCTGCTCTGACTCCATATATGGCTGAGGAGTCCCTGCTCTGGCTCCATATATGGCTTGGGAGTCCCTGCTCTGACTCCATATATGGCTGAGGAGTCCCTGCTCTGGCTCCATATATGGCTTTGGAGTCCCTCCTCTGACTCCATATATGGCTTAGGAGTCCCTGCTCTGGCTCCATATATGGCTTAGGAGTCCCTGCTCTGGCTCCATATATGGCTTGGGAGTCCTTGCTCTGACTCCATATATGGCTTAGGAGTCCCTGCTCTGGCTCCATGTATGGCTTAGGAGTCCCTCCTCTGACTCCATATATAGATTAGGAGTCCCTGCTCTGGCTCCTATATGGCTTAGGAGTCCCTCCTCTGACTCCATATATGGCTTAGGAGTCCCTGCTCTGACTCCTTATATGGTTTAGGAGTCCCTCCTCTGACTCCATATATGGCTTAGCAGTAGCGTAGCTAACGGCTCATGGGCCCTGGTGCAAAAGTTCAGCTTAGGCCCTCCTTCCCTCAGTGCTTTATGTGTCTTCTTATGTGGCACAAGGGTCTTTGGGCCCCTTCAGGCTCCTGGGCCCGGTAGCGACTGCTACCTCTGCACCCCCTATAGCTACGCCCATGTGGCTTAGGAGTCCCTGCTCTGGCTCCATATATGGCTTAGGAGTCCCTGCTCTGGCTCCATATCTGGCTTAAGAGTCCCTCCTCTGACTCCATATATGGCTTAGGAGTCCCTGCTCTGGCTCCATATATGGCTTAGGAGTCCCTGCTCTGACTCCATATAAGGCTTAGGAGTCCCTGCTCTGACTCCATATATGGCTTAGGAGTCCCTCCTCTGACTCCATATATGGCTTAGGAGTCCCTGCTCTGACTCCATATATGGCTTAGGAGTCCCTGCTCTGACTCCATATATGGCTGAGGAGTCCCTGCTCTGACTCCATATATGTCTTAGGAGTCCCTGCTCTGAATCCATATATGGCTTAGGAGTCCCTGCTCTGACTCCATATATGGCTGAGGAGTCCCTGCTCTGACTCCATATATGGCTTAGGAGTCCCTGCTCTGACTCCATATATGGCTTAGGAGTCCCTGCTCTGACTCCATATATGGCTTAGGAGTCCCTGCTCTGGCTCCATATATGGCTTAGGAGTCCCTTCTCTGACTCCATATATGGCTTAGGAGTCCCTGCTCTGACTCCATACATGGCTTAGGAGTCCCTGCTCTGAATCCATACATGGCTTAGGAGTCCCTGCTCTGACTCCATATATGGCTTAGGTGTCCCTGCTCTGACTCCATATATGGCTTAGGTGTCCCTGCTCTGTGTAACGCACCAAATTGATCAGTTAGGATCTCAACTGCGGAGTCCTTTGACATCCACTCCTATCACACTACTTGAGTGTTGATGGAGTCTTTTGCGGCTGCTCAGTGTGTACCCCAGGCGGCTCTCTCAGTCTTAAGCGGAGAGTATGGGGTAACAAAATCATGTACCGCGTACTAAAGATAGAGTGTAAAACTAATAGTGAGGAGAGTTTGTTTTAGGAATCAGAGTACAGATTAAAGTTCATGAATAGCAGCTCTAGGCAATGTTCAGAAATCCCAGGCCTGCAGTACTAATAGTCACCAGCGCGTGTCCCTTCCTTTCAGTGAGCAATGTCAGTGAACAAAATGACAGGCTGATACTTGCTGTTAGAAGTCATGCAGGGATCCTGCGGTGGTGGAGCTGGATAAGGTAGGTGAGGGTTTCTCCTGGAGGTTCAGAGTTGCAGGTAGTTAGAAGCTTGCGTCCTCGTGGTGAATGGAGCAGGCAGGGTGCGCACTCCATTAGTGGAACACCCTGTGCAGCACCTGGCTCCTATTTATTGACCAAGTGTGGATGGGCGGAGCCACCTTAGACGGCCCAGCGGCCACTGCTTCCAGCCTGGGAGGCAAACAGCTATCGTTGTCATGGTTACACAGGGCATGGATCCAGGCTGGAGCGCAAACCACCGTATCCTTACAGTACCCCCTTAAGGGGACCCTCTCCGGGGTACCCCAGTAGGGGAGGGTCGGTCGGGAAATCTCCTGTGGAACAACCTTTGGAGTCTGGGTGCATGGACGTCTCGCACATCTTCCCAAGAGTCATCCTGAGACCCGTAACCCTTCCATCTAACGAGGTACTGGATCCTCCCCGTCTTCTTCTGGAGTCGAAGCTGCTCAACCTCAAATTCCTCCTCACCACGGACATCTATCGGGGGAGGGTTGAGGAACCCGTGAGGGAACGGGCTAGGTCTAAACGGTTTTAGCAACGATACATGGAATGTGGGATGTACCTGTAGTCGAGGAGGAAGGGTAAGTCTCACCGTGTTGGGGTTGATAATTCTTTCTATCAGAAACGGACCCAAAAATTGCCTACCCAGTTTCTTAGCAGGTACCCCCAACCGAAGGTTTCTCGTTGACAGCCATACCGAGTCTCCAACCTGATAAGGAGGATTTTCTCTTCTGTGACGGTCGTAGTAGATCTTCTGCCTTTCCTTTGCCCGTTGGAGGTTGTCTTTCAGCATCATGAGGGTTGTTTGCAAGGTAGTTACATAATCATCTGTGGCAGGAACGTTTGTAGGAAGGCTGATTTCAGGGAGAGACCTAGGGTGGAATCCATAATTAGCAAAGAATGGACTATGTAGAGTGGAGGAATTTACAGAATTGTTGTAAGCGAATTCGGCAAGAGGGAGTAGGCTTTCCCAGTCATCTTGAAGGAATGAGCAGTGACATCTGAGAAATTGTTCCAGACATTGGTTCACCCTTTCCGTCTGCCCGTTAGTTTGGGGGTGGTAGGCGGTAGACATTCTATGGTCGATTTGGAGTCTAAGACAAAGTGCTCTCCAAAATTTGGATATAAATTGTGAACCCCTGTCTGATATAACTTGGGTAGGGATTCCATGTAGTTTTATGACATTGGACAGAAAGGCCTCGGCAGTTTCACTGGAGGAAGGTAATTTTTGAGGGCGATGAAGTGTGCCATCTTAGTTAGTAGGTCTACTACAACCATGATGGTGTTGTTTCCTCTGGAGCGGGGAGTTCTACAATGAAGTCCATTGAAACCCATTCCCAGGGTCTGTTGGGGATAGGAAGACTCATAAGAAGGCCATATGGTCGATTTCTATCACTTTTGCATGAGGCACATGTCTCACATGTGGAAACATATTGCTTAATTTCTTTGGTCATTTTTGGCCACCAGAAGTTCCTGCGTATCAGGTTTATGGTTTTGGCAATGCCAGGGTGTCCCGCGAGGGTGTGTCATGGCAGAGTTTGATTACCTGGGTGGTGAGAGGAGTTGGTATGTACAGTAGGTTGTTTTTGTAGAGGAAACCCCGTTGGTCTTTCCGAAGTTCCGGGGATGTTAGCACAGTCAATTTTCAGAGCATCCTTAAGCTGGGTTTCCAATTCGATGGTGGCGAGGATAATTTTGTTAGGTGGTATAATGCATGTGGGGGCTGTAACTGCGGCGCGGCATTCAGCCAGACGTGATAAGGCGTCAGCCTTCCCATTTTGAGCCTGGTCGATAAGTAATTTGAAAGTCGAATCTGTCAAAAAAAAAACTCCACCGTACCTGACGTGCTGACAGTGTTTTACTGGTTTTCAGGTATTGTAAATTACGGTGATCCGTGTATATTGTGATGGGGTGTGTTGAACCTTCAAGTAGGTGCCTCCAGTTCTCTAGGGAACATTTTATGGCAAGAAGTTCCTTTTCCCCTATGGGGTAGTTGATTTCAGCTGTGTTTAGAGTCTGGGAGTAAAACCCGACAGGATGTAGTGGGGATGAGAAGGAGCTCCGCTGGGACAGAACAGCTCCTATGGCTGCCTGTGATGCATCTACTTCCAGCACAAAGTGATAGTTTGGATTCGGAATGGTCAGAATTGGTGCTGAAGTGAATTTGTCTTTAAGTAACTCAAAAGCTGATTGGGCCTCCATGGACCAAACAAATTTCGTATTGACACTAGTTAATCTGGTTAGGGGTTTGATGGTAGCGGAGAAGTCTTTGATGAATTTCCTGTAGAAGTTCGAGAACCCTATGAAACGCTGGAGGGCTTTCCTAGAGTCCGGAATCGGCCAGTTTTGGATGCAGGTGATCTTTGACTGATCCATCTGAATTCCCTTGGGTGAGATTATATAACCAAGGAACGGAAGGGTAGTAGTCTCGAATATACACTTTTCTGGTTTGACATATAAGTGATGGACGCTTAATCGCGCAAGTACCCAACGGACGTGTTTCCTGTGATCTTGTAGGTTATCGGAGTAGACCAATATGTCATCTAGATAGATGACAACACATACATCTAGTAGATCCCTAAATATGTCGTTGATAAAGTTTTGGAATGTGGCAGGGGCATTGCACAAGCCGAAGGCATTACCATATACTCAAAGAGTCCGTGCCAGGTGCGGAAAGCAGTTTTCCATTCATCCCGGTTCTAATCCTAATCAAGTTGTATGCGCCTCTCAAGTCCAGTTTAGTGTAGATAGTTGATGTTTGAAGTCTTTCAATAAGCTCGGATATTAGCGGCAGGGGGTACCGGTTTTTGATTGTTATTTTATTTAATGCTCTGTAATCAATGATGGGTCTGAGGCTCAAGTCTTTGTTCCTTACGAAGAACATACCTGCGGCTGCAGGGGAGGTTGAAGGCCGAATGAATCCCTTCCTTAAGTTCTCTTCGAGATACTGTTTGAGGTGGTCAAGTTCTGGTTGTGCCAATGGGTAGATTCTTCCTGTGGGTATTTCACTGCCCGGCAGCAGGTCTATGGGGCAATCGTAGGGTCTATGGGGCGGTAGGGTTTCCGCCCTCTCAGTGAGGGCGACCATGAGCCGCGCGAGCTCTGCTGGATCCATGAGGGTTCCACTAATATGTAACGCACCAAATTGATCAGTTAGGATCTCAACTGCGGAGTCCTTTGACATCCACTCCTATCACACTACTTGAGTGTTGATGGAGTCTTTTGCGGCTGCTCAGTGTGTACCCCAGGCGGCTCTCTCAGTCTTAAGCGGAGAGTATGGGGTAACAAAATCATGTACCGCGTACTAAAGATAGAGTGTAAAACAAATAGTGAGGAGAGTTTGTTTTAGGAATCAGAGTACAGATTAAAGTTCATGAATAGCAGCTCTAGGCAATGTTCAGAAATCCCAGGCCTGCAGTACTAATAGTCACCAGCGCGTGTCCCTTCCTTTCAGTGAGCAATGTCAGTGAACAAAATGACAGGCTGATACTTGCTGTTAGAAGTCATGCAGGGATCCTGCGGTGGTGGAGCTGGATAAGGTAGGTGAGGGTTTCTCCTGGAGGTTCAGAGTTGCAGGTAGTTAGAAGCTTGCGTCCTCGTGGTGAATGGAGCAGGCAGGGTGCGCACTCCATTAGTGGAACACCCTGTGCAGCACCTGGCTCCTATTTATTGACCAAGTGTGGATGGGCGGAGCCACCTTAGACGGCCCAGCGGCCACTGCTTCCAGCCTGGAAGGCAAACAGCTATCGTTGTCATGGTTACACAGGGCATGGATCCAGGCTGGAGCGCAAACCACCGTATCCTTACACTCTGACTCCATACATGGCTTAGGAGTCCCTGCTCTGGCTCCATATATGGCTGAGGAGTCCCTGCTCTGGCTCCATATATGGCTTAGGAGTCCCTGCTCTGACTCTATATATGGCTAAGGAGTCCCTGCTCTGACTCCATATATGGCTAAGGAGTCCCTGCTCTGACTCCATATATGGCTTGGGAGTTCCTGCTCTGACTCCATATATGGCTGAGGAGTCCCTGATCTGGCTCCATATATGGCTGAGGAGTCCCTCCTCTGACTCCATACATGGCTTAGGAGTCCCTGCTCTGGCTCCATATATGGCTGAGGAGTCCCTGCTCTGGCTCCATATATGGCTTAGGAGTCCCTGCTCTGAATCCATACATGGCTTAGGAGTCCCTGCTCTGACTCCATATATGGCTTAGGTGTCCCTGCTCTGACTCCATATATGGCTAAGGAGTCCCTGCTCTGACTCCATATATGGCTTAGGAGTTCCTGCTCTGACTCCATATATGGCTGAGGAGTCCCTGCTCTGGCTCCATATATGGCTTAGGAGTCCCTGCTCTGACTCCATATATGGCTTAGGAGTTCCTGCTCTTACTCCATATATGGCTTAGGAGTCCCTGCTCTGGCTCCATATATGGCTGAGGAGTCCCTGCTCTGGCTCCATATATGGCTTAGGAGTCTCTGCTCTGACTCCATATATGGCTTAGGAGTCCCTGCTCTGACTCTATATATGGCTTAGGAGTCCCTGCTCTGGCTCCATATATGGCTTTGGAGTCCCTGCTCTGTCTTCATATATGGCTTAGGAGTCCCTGCTCTGACTCCATATATGTCTTAGGAGTCCCTGCTCTGACTCCATATATGTCTTAGGAGTCCCTGCTCTGACTCTATATATGGCTTAGGAGTCCCTGCTCTGACTCTATATATGGCTTAGGAGTCCCTGCTCTGACTCCATATATGGCTTAGGAGTTCCTGCTCTGACCCCATATATGGCTGAGGAGTCCCTGCTCTGACTCCATATATGGCTTAGGAGTCCCTCCTCTGACTCCATATATGGCTTAGGAGTCCCTGCTCTGACTCCATATATGGCTTAGGAGTTCCTGCTCTGACCCCATATATGGCTGAGGAGTCCCTGCTCTGACTCCATATATGGCTTAGGAGTCCCTCCTCTGACTCCATATATGGCTTAGGAGTCCCTCCTCTGACTCCATATATGGCTTAGGAGTCCCTGCTCTGACCCTATATATGGAGTCAGTGTTATGAAGATGAATACATATACAGTAGGAGTTTCCCATGTATTACATATTCATATATAGCAGAAGAATCATTTTATAGTTGTTTTTAGCAATAACTAAAAAAAAAATATGCAATTACTGAAAAAATATAAAATGATACTTCTGCTATATCTGACTATATAATACATCGGAAACTCCTACTGAGTTTTTTTTTTTACCTAAATATATTGTTTACTTGTTAATATTGAGCTTTGTGGCTCAGTGGTTAAGGTTTTACCGTTTAATGTAGAAAGTGATGAGTTTGAAATGGACAGAAACACTGCAAAAACAGGCTCTGTTCATGGGGCCCGGCTCTGAAATGTGACCTGTGTGCAGTCTCTGTCTGTAGTCCCCACTGGATGGAGCAGGACACATTTGGTGGCCGGTTCTCCGCTCCTTGCTCTGCAGAACGCCCTCCGACACACTGCCATGTCTTTTTCCTGTACAGGCTGAAGCAGCTTCCCCAGCAGTCTCCTGAACTTTGGCTCCATCTCCTCTTCTGTACACTGCAGATGCATGGCACGGAGACACTGGGACAGGCTCTTCAAGCACAGCGCGGGTGGCTTCTCTGGGGTCTTTGCCGTGTCCTAGATGTATATGTTCATAGCTAATATGAGGTCTTGGATAAGAGCAACTTCTGGATGGAATTTGCATGTGTTTTGCATGGGTACTACCTGATTTACATTTGGAAGGACTGTGAACCACATGAGACATTTGCCTCCAGAAAATAAAGCTGATGTAATGGCTGGAGAAGCAACACAATGATGTTCATGCTAGGGTCTAAAATGCTACTCCTAACTGTACTTCTCCAGAAGTATCTCCAGATACCACCTCAATGGCTGCCTCCATGCAGCCCATGGCCTTCTCTCGGACTCTCCTTGAGTCTCTCCTGTTCTTTTGGTTCTGTTGACCATTCTTGACCAAATTTGTAGCGTCCATGGAGAAAGTCACCATGGACTGGTTCATAAAGAGTACGTGGGTCATGGGGGGTGTCAGGGATTTATTTCCTATTCAGAATGTTGTTTTTCTTGGCCGTTCACTTGAATAGAACAAAGCCATGATCTTCAGAACTGCGGGTTCGAGAAGTGCGCCACCCTGAGCGCGGAGCAATGTAAACACTGAAAAGGCTGCGGCGCTGCGATACCTCCAAACAGCTGATCATCAGGGGGCCACAGATCAGACCCCCACCACTCTCATAGTGAGATGCCTCACAAGCAGCAGATCCACTTACCTCTTCCTGCGGCTTCATTGTTTACAAACCTGAGATTTCTCCATCTGTGGAATCATGGAAGGTTCTGGACGCTACGAAGGCGACGACTGAGGGTTATAGTCCTGATCAGAGCCAGCGTTCACACTGATCCGCTATGACCGCTCGGTGCCTGCTGGTTGCAACGATTCTGCCTCAGGACTGGGATTGGAATGAGTGGAGACAAATACACTGGAAGCTCAAGGAAGAGGGGAAGACTTAGCGCACATGACAGTATATATCAGGAGGAGGGGCTTACCTATCGGTGTGAGCTCAACTGCCACATGTTGCGGTGGGTACTCGAGGTGTAGTGGGGCGGGTAGGCTCCGGGTATGGCCCACCAACCAATCAGGACATTCCCAGATACTTCTGAGTCACAAATCACATATTCAAATCATCAATAAGATCTGTGCATGAAATAATGGAGGGGGGCCTGAGAATCCCCTCTATGGGGCCCAAGGTACCCCTATGACACTTTATGTGGCCCCCTGGTGGGAGCAAACAGTAAAATGAAAGGACCATCAATATGAGATGGGCGGAGGTCCACCCCTTGGGCGTTTACCACACAGAGCCATACTCCTGGTAGTGGTCTTACAGGTTAGTTATGTTCATGAGCTGCAGTACCAGCCATGACCACTACCACAAGTGTGGCGCTGTGCCTGGTAAACTCCTTTAGTAAGCTGATCGGTGCGGTGCTGGTAATTTGGCCCCTGCCAATCTGATACCGATTGCCTGTCCTAACGAGAGCCCAGGAAAACTACTTTAAGACAACACCTTTTACCTGGGGTCTTTGGGTCACTACTGCAATAGTTTTTGGGGCTGAGCAAACAATTTTTGGGACCTAATCGGAGCTTCTGTGTAAACTACAACCCTCATCATCTCATCTTGATCGGTGATCTCATCTTCTCCTCCTCCTGAAGGAAGCTTCAGAAAAGATGGCCCCCTCCCCTAATTTAGTATAGTCAGTGAGTTATTCAATAAAATCTTTCTGTATTGCGCCACCTGCTGTTTGTGCTTTTCCTTATTTCTGTGTCCACATAGCTGCGCTGGTCGCACACGCTCAGATTCATAACTACGCCAGTCCCTGTTGCGCCTGTTTCCAGGTGCGAATGTAAGTAAATTTGCTGAGACTGGAGTCCCAGACCCGTCATGGCCCCGACTCGCCCCCGCCCAACTGGCGCACAAGTTACAAAACCGTCCATGCACCAAAATTGTGTCGCACGGCCGGACAGAAAAGGGGACTTGCGCCACTTAATACGCCTAAAAGACTTTTGCAAGTCCATTAGTAAACGTGCCCCATTGTGTCGGGAGACACACATATCTGACGCTCACATCGCTGGGTGTGTAGACTTTTGCAACTGTCATCAATGGAACCCCTTTGTAGTCGCACTTTACTCCCCTCTACTGTCTGTAGGTTGGGAACAAGCAAAAGAATAAAGCTGCCTCTGACACAGCAGGCGCCTTGAAGCATGTCTGCAGGATCCGACTACCCACAGGGATGTATAGATCTGCATGGGAGCTGTATACTCAAAATGGATTGTTATTGGAGAAATTCTAACCATGGCTGCAAAAGTTTTCATGCCCTAAGATATTTTCTCAAGGAAATAAGGCCTGCTGCGGGTTTGTCATGGAGTGAATCTGTAATAAGGGGGGGCACTGTAATAAGACAGACGCCAAGATACTCTCCACTCAATTCATTTGTATCAAAGCCGCAAGTTGTGTTGTAATCAATCCCCAGACAATTATGGCCCCGGCTCCTCTCAGATTTGTGCGTATAAAAAACGGGTATACAGCAATGCAGAGATACTGCCGCCATGTCATCGGGTATCACGATGTAGGGTTCAGTATCTAAACCTGCGCTCTAGAGACAGCAGTGAGCGATGGCGGTCGACCCCATCTGGATGACGATTTCCTTACCGCGGCGCCGCTGTCAGGATACTGCATGTGGTGACCCTGAGCAGGGACAGAGGCCTCCGTATCTGCACGCTCCGGTCATGGCCAGGGCACTAACAAATGGTCAAAAACAGCAGGTAAATTGTTGGGGGGACAGTTTATTTCGCACGCACAGCGTACATTGTAAGACTGAGGCATCGCAGTGTTTCTGATGAATACAGAGGAGGCTTCATGAAGACCCCCACCCCAAAACTGAGTGCTGGGAAGAACAGGGGAAAGGACAAGATGTCCGCCGTCCAGATGCCCCGACATTCTCTGCCTCTTCCTCTCCTCCTGTCACACTAAAGGTCCATACAACCAGTCTCTGTGACCCCCACCATCACTCGGGCGCACTGGCATCTAGAGGGTCTGCCAGTCTCCGGTGATGTGAGAGGGGTGTGAGGTCCTCTGGAGCCGGAGGCGGTGGAGGTTTTGGAGACTGCGGTGGTCTAGGTAGTGGTGGCGGGCCTCGTAGAGTCTGTATCCGCCGACATTCCTGGCAGATTCTGAAATGGGCACACCCTCCCCGACCAGAGGAAGACGGGGCGTCCTCATGGAGCCGCTGGGCACCTGGGGCAGGGGGAGGGTGAGGAGGAGCCGGAGGGTGCTGGTGGGTCTGGTAAAGGCGCCCATTGCAGAGGCGTGTCTCTCTGGTCGCTCGAGGCGGTCGACTGAGGGAAAGTAGAGTCCTCCCATGAAGGTGACGTGGCGGCCGGCGGCGGTGACGTGAGCGTGATGTCTTTTTACAGGACACCGCGCTGCGAAGCTCACTCAGCATCTCTTGACATACGGAAATCTGAGGAACGAGAACAGAGATGAGACAAAGAGATGGAAAACAGAACGAAAGGCAAAAGTATAAAGAGGGAAATGTGTAAGAAGAAGAAAGCAGAGCAGCGGGGAATGGAGAGTGGGCGAAACGCCACGCACCAACCACTGGGGGACACAAAGAACATCTACTGTAGAACTAGGGCAGAAGTGCTGTGTAAATAATAGTGGCGCCCCCAGGAGGCAGCCAGCGCGGGGGTGGGGGAGCGTTTTGTGTTGTAGACGAACACAATACATGGAGAAACACATCAACAAGACACAAACACCATCGACAGGTCCACAGCACCATCGACAGGTCCACAGCACCATCGACAGGTCCACAGCACCATCGACAGAAACATAGCACCATGGACAGGTCCACAGCACCATCGACAGGTCCACAGCACCATCGACAGGTCCACAGCACCATCGACAGGTCCACAGCACCATCGACAGAAACATAGCACCATCGACAGGTCCACAGCACCATCGACAGGTCCACAGCACCATCGACCGGTCCACAGCACCATCGACAGAAACATAGCACCATGGACAGGTCCACAGCACCATCGACAGGTCCACAGCACCATGGACAGGTCCACAGCACCATCGACAGGTCCACAGCACCATCGACAGAAACATAGCACCATCGACAGAAACATAGCACCATGGACAGGTCCACAGCACCATCGACAGAAACATAGCACCATCGACAGGTCCACAGCACCATCGACAGAAACATAGCACCATGGACAGGTCCACAGCACCATCGACAGAAACATAGCACCATCGACAGGTCCACAGCACCATCGACAGAAACATAGCACCATGGACAGGTCCACAGCACCATCGACAGAAACATAGCACCATGGACAGGTCCACTGCACCATCGACAGGTCCACAGCACCATCGACAGAAACATAGCACCATCGACAGGTCCACAGCACCATCGACAGGTCCACAGCACCATCGACCGGTCCACAGCACCATCGACAGAAACATAGCACCATGGACAGGTCCACAGCACCATCGACAGGTCCACAGCACCATCGACAGAAACATAGCACCATCGACAGGTCCACAGCACCATCGACAGGTCCACAGCACCATCGACAGAAACATAGCACCATCGACAGGTCCACAGCACCATCGACAGGTCCACAGCACCATCGACCGGTCCACAGCACCATCGACAGAAACATAGCACCATGGACAGGTCCACAGCACCATCGACAGAAACATAGCACCATGGACAGGTCCACAGCACCATCGACAGAAACATAGCACCATAGACAGGTCCACAGCACCATCGACAAGTCCACAGCACCATCGACAGAAACATAGCACCATCGACAGGTCCACAGCACCATCGACAGGTCCACAGCACCATCGACCGGTCCACAGCACCATCGACAGAAACATAGCACCATCGACAGGTCCACAGCACCATCGACAGGTCCACAGCACCATCGACAGAAACATAGCACCATCGACAGGTCCACAGCACCATCGACAGGTCCACAGCACCATCGACAGGTCCACAGCACCATCGACAGGTCAACAGCACCATCGACAGGTCCACAGCACCATCGACAGGTCCACAGCACTATCGACAGGTCCACAGCACCATCGACAGGTCCACAGCACCATCGACAGAAACATAGCACCATGGACAGGTCCACAGCACCATCGACAGGTCCACAGCACCATCGACAGGTCCATAGCACCATCGACAGAAACATAGCACCATCGACAGGTCCACAGCACCATCGACCGGTCCACAGCACCATCGACAGAAACATAGCACCATGGACAGGTCCACAGCATCATCGACAGGTCCACAGCACCATCGACAGGTCCACAGCACCATCGACAGGTCCACAGCACCATCGACAGAAACATAGCACCATCGACAGGTCCACAGCACCATCGACAGAAACATAGCACCATGGACAGGTCCACAGCACCATCGACAGAAACATAGCACCATCGACAGGTCCACAGCACCATCGACAGAAACATAGCACCATGGACAGGTCCACAGCACCATCGACAGAAACATAGCACCATCGACAGGTCCACAGCACCATCGACAGAAACATAGCACCATGGACAGGTCCACAGCACCATCGACAGAAACATAGCACCATGGACAGGTCCACAGCACCATCGACAGGTCCACAGCACCATCGACAGAAACATAGCACCATCGACAGGTCCACAGCACCATCGACAGGTCCACAGCACCATCGACCGGTCCACAGCACCATCGACAGAAACATAGCACCATGGACAGGTCCACAGCACCATCGACAGAAACATAGCACCATGGACAGGTCCACAGCACCATCGACAGAAACATAGCACCATGGACAGGTCCACAGCACCATCGACAGGTCCACAGCACCATCGACAGAAACATAGCACCATCGACAGGTCCACAGCACCATCGACAGGTCCACAGCACCATAGACCGGTCCACAGCACCATCGACAGAAACATAGCACCATGGACAGGTCCACAGCACCATCGACAGGTCCACAGCACCATGGACAGGTCCACAGCACCATCGACAGGTCCACAGCACCATCGACAGAAACATAGCACCATCGACAGAAACATAGCACCATCGACAGGTCCACAGCACCATCGACAGAAACATAGCACCATCGACAGGTCCACAGCACCATCGACAGAAACATAGCACCATGGACAGGTCCACAGCACCATCGACAGAAACATAGCACCATCGACAGGTCCACAGCACCATCGACAGAAACATAGCACCATGGACAGGTCCACAGCACCATCGACAGAAACATAGCACAATGGACAGGTCCACAGCACCATCGACAGGTCCACAGCACCATCGACAGAAACATAGCACCATCGACAGGTCCACAGCACCATCGACAGGTCCACAGCACCATCGACCGGTCCACAGCACCATCGACAGAAACATAGCACCATGGACAGGTCCACAGCACCATCGACAGGTCCACAGCACCATCGACAGAAACATAGCACCATCGACAGGTCCACAGCACCATCGACAGGTCCACAGCACCATAGACAGAAACATAGCACCATCGACAGGTCCACAGCACCATCGACAGGTCCACAGCACCATCAACCGGTCCACAGCACCATCGACAGAAACATAGCACCATGGACAGGTCCACAGCACCATCGACAGAAACATAGCACCATGGACAGGTCCACAGCACCATCGACAGAAACATAGCACCATGGACAGGTCCACAGCACCATCGACAGGTCCACAGCACCATCGACAGAAACATAGCACCATCGACAGGTCCACAGCACCATCGACAGGTCCACAGCACCATCGACCGGTCCACAGCACCATCGACAGAAACATAGCACCATCGACAGGTCCACAGCACCATCGACAGGTCCACAGCACCATCGACAGAAACATAGCACCATCGACAGGTCCACAGCACCATCGACAGGTCCACAGCACCATCGACAGGTCCACAGCACCATCGACAGGTCAACAGCACCATCGACAGGTCCACAGCACCATCGACAGGTCCACAGCACCATCGACAGGTCCACAGCACCATCGACAGGTCCACAGCACCATCGACAGAAACATAGCACCATGGACAGGTCCACAGCACCATCGACAGGTCCACAGCACCATCGACAGGTCCATAGCACCATCGACAGAAACATAGCACCATCGACAGGTCCACAGCACCATCGACAGGTCCACAGCACCATCGACCGGTCCACAGCACCATCGACAGAAACATAGCACCATGGACAGGTCCACAGCATCATCGACAGGTCCACAGCACCATCGACAGGTCCACAGCACCATCGACAGGTCCACAGCACCATCGACAGAAACATAGCACCATCGACAGGTCCACAGCACCATCGACAGAAACATAGCACCATGGACAGGTCCACAGCACCATCGACAGAAACATAGCACCATCGACAGGTCCACAGCACCATCGACAGAAACATAGCACCATGGACAGGTCCACAGCACCATCGACAGAAACATAGCACCATCGACAGGTCCACAGCACCATCGACAGAAACATAGCACCATGGACAGGTCCACAGCACCATCGACAGAAACATAGCACCATGGACAGGTCCACAGCACCATCGACAGGTCCACAGCACCATCGACAGAAACATAGCACCATCGACAGGTCCACAGCACCATCGACAGGTCCACAGCACCATCGACCGGTCCACAGCACCATCGACAGAAACATAGCACCATGGACAGGTCCACAGCACCATCGACAGAAACATAGCACCATGGACAGGTCCACAGCACCATCGACAGAAACATAGCACCATGGACAGGTCCACAGCACCATCGACAGGTCCACAGCACCATCGACAGAAACATAGCACCATCGACAGGTCCACAGCACCATCGACAGGTCCACAGCACCATCGACCGGTCCACAGCACCATCGACAGGTCCACAGCACCATCGACAGGTCCACAGCACCATCGACAGGTCCACAGCACCATCGACAGAAACATAGCACCATCGACAGGTCCACAGCACCATCGACAGAAACATAGCACCATCGACAGGTCCACAGCACCATCGACAGGTCCACAGCACCATCGACAGGTCCACAGCACCATCGACAGGTCAACAGCACCATCGACAGGTCCACAGCACCATCGACAGGTCCACAGCACCATCGACAGGTCCACAGCACCATCGACAGAAACATAGCACCATGGACAGGTCCATAGCACCATCGACAGAAACATAGCACCATCGACAGGTCCACAGCACCATCGACAGGTCCACAGCACCATCGACCGGTCCACAGCACCATCGACAGAAACATAGCACCATGGACAGGTCCACAGCATCATCGACAGGTCCACAGCACCATCGACAGGTCCACAGCACCATCGACAGGTCCACAGCACCATCGACAGAAACATAGCACCATCGACAGGTCCACAGCACCATCGACAGAAACATAGCACCATCGACAGGTCCACAGCACCATCGACAGAAACATAGCACCATGGACAGGTCCACAGCACCATCGACAGAAACATAGCACCATCGACAGAAACATAGCACCATCGACAGGTCCACAGCACCATCGACAGAAACATAGCACCATGGACAGGTCCACAGCACCATCGACAGAAACATAGCACCATGGACAGGTCCACAGCACCATCGACAGAAACATAGCACCATGGACAGGTCCACAGCACCATCGACAGGTCCACAGCACCATCGACAGAAACATAGCACCATCGACAGGTCCACAGCACCATCGACAGGTCCACAGCACCATCGACCGGTCCACAGCACCATCGACAGAAACATAGCACCATGGACAGGTCCACAGCACCATCGACAGAAACATAGCACCATGGACAGGTCCACAGCACCATCGACAGAAACATAGCACCATGGACAGGTCCACAGCACCATCGACAGAAACATAGCACCATGGACAGGTCCACAGCACCATCGACAGAAACATAGCACCATCGACAGGTCCACAGCACCATCGACAGAAACATAGCACCATCGACAGGTCCACAGCACCATCGACAGGTCCACAGCACCATCGACAGAAACATAGCACCATCGACAGGTCCACAGCACCATCGACAGGTCCACAGCACCATCGACAGGTCCACAGCACCATCGACAGAAACATAGCACCATGGACAGGTCCACAGCACCATCGACAGAAACATAGCACCATGGACAGGTCCACAGCACCATCGACAGAAACATAGCACCATGGACAGGTCCACAGCACCATCGACAGGTCCACAGCACCATCGACAGAAACATAGCACCATCGACAGGTCCACAGCACCATCGACAGGTCCACAGCACCATCGACAGGTCCACAGCACCATCGACAGAAACATAGCACCATCGACAGGTCCACAGCACCATCGACAGGTCCACAGCACCATCGACAGAAACATAGCACCATCGACAGGTCCACAGCACCATCGACAGAAACATAGCACCATCGACAGGTCCACAGCACCATCGACAGGTCCACAGCACCATCGACAGGTCCACAGCACCATCGACAGGTCCACAGCACCATCGACAGGTCCACAGCACCATCGACAGGTCCACAGCACCATCGACAGATCCACAGCACCATCGACAGGTCCACAGCACCATCGACAGGTCCACAGCACCATCGACAGAAACATAGCACCATCGACAGGTCCACAGCACCATCGACAGAAACATAGCACCATCGACAGGTCCACAGCACCATCGACAGAAACATAGCACCATCGACAGGTCCACAGCACCATCGACAGAAACATAGCACCATGGACAGGTCCACAGCACCATCGACAGAAACATAGCACCATGGACAGGTCCACAGCACCATCGACAGAAACATAGCACCATGGACAGGTCCACAGCACCATCGACAGGTCCACAGCACCATCGACAGAAACATAGCACCATCGACAGGTCCACAGCACCATCGACAGGTCCACAGCACCATCGACCGGTCCACAGCACCATCGACAGAAACATAGCACCATCGACAGGTCCACAGCACCATCGACAGAAACATAGCACCATGGACAGGTCCACAGCACCATCGACAGAAACATAGCACCATGGACAGGTCCACAGCACCATCGACAGGTCCACAGCACCATCGACAGAAACATAGCACCATCGACAGGTCCACAGCACCATCGACAGGTCCACAGCACCATCGACAGGTCCATAGCACCATCGACAGGTCCACAGCACCATCGACAGGTCCACAGCACCATCGACAGGTCCACAGCACCATCGACAGGTCCACAGCACCATCGACAGAAACATAGCACCATCGACAGGTCCACAGCACCATCGACAGAAACATAGCACCATCGACAGGTCCACAGCACCATCGACAGAAACATAGCACCATCGACAGGTCCACAGCACCATCGACAGGTCCACAGCACCATCGACAGGTCCACAGCACCATCGACAGAAACATAGCACCATGGACAGGTCCACAGCATCATCGACAGGTCCACAGCACCATCGACAGTCACAGCACCATCGACAGGTCCACAGCACCATCGACAGAAACAGCACCATCGACAGGTCCACAGCACCATCGACAGAAACATAGCACCATCGACAGGTCCACAGCACCATCGACAGAAACATAGCACCATGGACAGGTCCACAGCACCATCGACAGAAACATAGCACCATCGACAGGTCCACAGCACCATCGACAGAAACATAGCACCATGGACAGGTCCACAGCACCATCGACAGAAACATAGCACCATCGACAGGTCCACAGCACCATCGACAGAAACATAGCACCATGGACAGGTCCACAGCACCATCGACAGAAACATAGCACCATGGACAGGTCCACAGCACCATCGACAGGTCCACAGCACCATCGACAGAAACATAGCACCATCGACAGGTCCACAGCACCATCGACAGGTCCACAGCACCATCGACCGGTCCACAGCACCATCGACAGAAACATAGCACCATGGACAGGTCCACAGCACCATCGACAGAAACATAGCACCATGGACAGGTCCACAGCACCATCGACAGAAACATAGCACCATGGACAGGTCCACAGCACCATCGACAGGTCCACAGCACCATCGACAGAAACATAGCACCATCGACAGGTCCACAGCACCATCGACAGGTCCACAGCACCATCGACCGGTCCACAGCACCATCGACAGGTCCACAGCACCATCGACAGGTCCACAGCACCATCGACAGGTCCACAGCACCATCGACAGAAACATAGCACCATCGACAGGTCCACAGCACCATCGACAGAAACATAGCACCATCGACAGGTCCACAGCACCATCGACAGGTCCACAGCACCATCGACAGGTCCACAGCACCATCGACAGGTCCACAGCACCATCGACAGGTCCACAGCACCATCGACAGGTCCACAGCACCATCGACAGGTCCACAGCACCATCGACAGAAACATAGCACCATGGACAGGTCCATAGCACCATCGACAGAAACATAGCACCATCGACAGGTCCACAGCACCATCGACAGGTCCACAGCACCATCGACCGGTCCACAGCACCATCGACAGAAACATAGCACCATGGACAGGTCCACAGCATCATCGACAGGTCCACAGCACCATCGACAGGTCCACAGCACCATCGACAGGTCCACAGCACCATCGACAGAAACATAGCACCATCGACAGGTCCACAGCACCATCGACAGAAACATAGCACCATCGACAGGTCCACAGCACCATCGACAGAAACATAGCACCATGGACAGGTCCACAGCACCATCGACAGAAACATAGCACCATCGACAGGTCCACAGCACCATCGACAGAAACATAGCACCATGGACAGGTCCACAGCACCATCGACAGAAACATAGCACCATGGACAGGTCCACAGCACCATCGACAGAAACATAGCACCATGGACAGGTCCACAGCACCATCGACAGGTCCACAGCACCATCGACAGAAACATAGCACCATCGACAGGTCCACAGCACCATCGACAGGTCCACAGCACCATCGACCGGTCCACAGCACCATCGACAGAAACATAGCACCATGGACAGGTCCACAGCACCATCGACAGAAACATAGCACCATGGACAGGTCCACAGCACCATCGACAGAAACATAGCACCATGGACAGGTCCACAGCACCATCGACAGGTCCACAGCACCATCGACAGAAACATAGCACCATCGACAGGTCCACAGCACCATCGACAGGTCCACAGCACCATCGACCGGTCCACAGCACCATCAACAGAAACATAGCACCATCGACAGGTCCACAGCACCATCGACAGAAACATAGCACCATCGACAGAAACATAGCACCATGGACAGGTCCACAGCACCATCGACAGAAACATAGCACCATGGACAGGTCCACAGCACCATCGACAGAAACATAGCACCATGGACAGGTCCACAGCACCATCGACAGGTCCACAGCACCATCGACAGGTCCACAGCACCATCGACAGGTCAACAGCACCATCGACAGGTCCACAGCACCATCGACAGGTCCACAGCACCATCGACAGGTCCACAGCACCATCGACAGAAACATAGCACCATGGAAAGGTCCATAGCACCATCGACAGAAACATAGCACCATCGACAGGTCCACAGCACCATCGACAGGTCCACAGCACCATCGACCGGTCCACAGCACCATCGACAGAAACATAGCACCATGGACAGGTCCACAGCATCATCGACAGGTCCACAGCACCATCGACAGGTCCACAGCACCATCGACAGGTCCACAGCACCATCGACAGAAACATAGCACCATCGACAGGTCCACAGCACCATCGACAAAAACATAGCACCATCGACAGGTCCACAGCACCATCGACAGAAACATAGCACCATGGACAGGTCCACAGCACCATCGACAGAAACATAGCACCATCGACAGAAACATAGCACCATCGACAGGTCCACAGCACCATCGACAGAAACATAGCACCATGGACAGGTCCACAGCACCATCGACAGAAACATAGCACCATGGACAGGTCCACAGCACCATCGACAGAAACATAGCACCATGGAAAGGTCCACAGCACCATCGACAGGTCCACAGCACCATCGACAGAAACATAGCACCATCGACAGGTCCACAGCACCATCGACAGGTCCACAGCACCATCGACCGGTCCACAGCACCATCGACAGAAACATAGCACCATGGACAGGTCCACAGCACCATCGACAGAAACATAGCACCATGGACAGGTCCACAGCACCATCGACAGAAACATAGCACCATGGACAGGTCCACAGCACCATCGACAGGTCCACAGCACCATCGACAGAAACATAGCACCATCGACAGGTCCACAGCACCATCGGCAGGTCCACAGCACCATCGACCGGTCCACAGCACCATCGACAGAAACATAGCACCATCGACAGGTCCACAGCACCATCGACAGAAACATAGCACCATCGACAGAAACATAGCACCATGGACAGGTCCACAGCACCATCGACAGAAACATAGCACCATGGACAGGTCCACAGCATCATCGACAGGTCCACAGCACCATCGACAGGTCCACAGCACCATCGACAGGTCCACAGCACCATCGACAGAAACATAGCACTATCGACAGGTCCACAGCACCATCGACAGAAACATAGCACCATGGACAGGTCTACAGCACCATCGACAGAAACATAGCACCATCGACAGAAACATAGCACCATGGACAGGTCCACAGCACCATCGACAGAAACATAGCACCATGGACAGGTCCACAGCACCATCGACAGAAACATAGCACCATGGACAGGTACACAGCACCATCGACAGAAACATAGCACCATGGACAGGTCCACAGCACCATCGACAGGTCCCAGCACCATCGACAGAAACATAGCACCATCGACAGGTCCACAGCACCATCGACAGGTCCACAGCACCATCGACCGGTCCACAGCACCATCGACAGAAACATAGCACCATGGACAGGTCCACAGCACCATCGACAGAAACATAGCACCATGGACAGGTACACAGCACCATCGACAGAAACATAGCACCATGGACAGGTCCACAGCACCATCGACAGGTCCACAGCACCATCGACAGAAACATAGCACCATCGACAGGTCCACAGCACCATCGACAGGTCCACAGCACCATCGACCGGTCCACAGCACCATCGACAGAAACATAGCACCATTGACAGGTCCACAGCACCATCGACAGGTCCACAGCACCATCGACAGAAACATAGCACCATCGACAGGTCCACAGCACCATCGACAGGTCCACAGCACCATCGACAGGTCCACAGCACCATCGACAGGTCCACAGCACCATCGACAGGTCCACAGCACCATCGACAGGTCCACAGCACCATGGACAGGTCCACAGCACCATGGACAGGTCCACAGCACCATGGACAGGTCCACAGCACCAGCGACAGGTCCACAGCACCATCGACAGGTCCACAGCATCATCGACAGGTCCACAGCACCATCGACAGAAACATAGCACCATGGACAGGTCCACAGCACCATCGACAGAAACATAGCACCATCGACAGGTCCACAGCACCATCGACAGAAACATAGCACCATGGACAGGTCCACAGCACCATCGACAGAAACATAGCACCATCGACAGGTCCACAGCACCATCGACAGGTCCACAGCACCATCGACAGAAACATAGCACCATCGACAGGTCCACAGCACCATCGACAGGTCCACAGCACCATCGACGGTCCACAGCACCATCGACAGAAACATAGCACCATCGACAGGTCCACAGCACCATCGACAGAAACATAGCACCATGGACAGGTCCACAGCACCATCGACAGAAACATAGCACCATGGACAGGTCCACAGCACCATCGACAGGTCCACAGCACCATCGACAGAAACATAGCACCATCGACAGGTCCACAGCACCATCGACAGGTCCACAGCACCATCGACCGGTCCACAGCACCATCGACAGAAACATAGCACCATCGACAGGTCCACAGCACCATCGACAGAAACATAGCACCATCGACAGGTCCACAGCACCATCGACAGGTCCACAGCACCATCGACAGGTCCACAGCACCATCGACAGGTCCACAGCACCATCGACAGGTCCACAGCACCATCGACAGGTCCACAGCACCATGGACAGGTCCACAGCACCATCGACAGGTCCACAGCACCATCGACAGGTCCACAGCACCATCGACAGGTCCACAGCACCATCGACAGGTCCACAGCACCATCGACAGGTCCACAGCACCATCGACAGAAACATAGCACCATGGACAGGTCCACAGCACCATCGACGAAACATAGCACCATCGACAGGTCCACAGCACCATCGACAGAAACATAGCACCATGGACAGGTCCACAGCACCATCGACAGAAACATAGCACCATGGACAGGTCCACAGCACCATCGACAGGTCCACAGCACCATCGACAGAAACATAGCACCATCGACAGGTCCACAGCACCATCGACAGGTCCACAGCACCATCGACCGGTCGACAGCACCATCGACAGAAACATAGCACCATGGACAGGTCCACAGCACCATCGACAGAAACATAGCACCATGGACAGGTCCACAGCACCATCGACAGAAACATAGCACCATGGACAGGTCCACAGCACCATCGACAGGTCCACAGCACCATCGACAGAAACATAGCACCATCGACAGGTCCACAGCACCATCGACCGGTCCACAGCACCATCGACAGAAACATAGCACCATCGACAGGTCCACAGCACCATCGACAGGTCCACAGCACCATCGACAGGTCCACAGCACCATCGACAGGTCCACAGCACCATCGACAGAAACATAGCACCATCGACAGGTCCACAGCACCATCGACAGGTCCACAGCACCATCGACAGGTCCACAGCACCATCGACAGGTCCACAGCACCATGGACAGGTCCACAGCACCATGGACAGGTCCACAGCACCATGGACAGGTCCACAGCACCATGGACAGGTCCACAGCACCATGGACAGGTCCACAGCACCATGGACAGGTCCACAGCACCATGGACAGGTCCACAGCACCAGCGACAGGTCCACAGCACCATCGACAGGTCCACAGCACCATCGACAGGTCCACAGCACCATGGACAGGTCCACAGCACCATCGACAGGTCCACAGCACCATCGACAGGTCCACAGCACCATCGACAGAAACATAGCACCATGGACAGGTCCACAGCACCATCGACAGAAACATAGCACCATGGACAGGTCCACAGCACCATCGACAGAAACATAGCACCAGGGACAGGTCCACAGCACCATCGCACACTGCCGGCAGCTCTCCTCACCTCTTCATTGTCCACTGAGCGTCTCGTTGACCAGACGAACTCCATGATGGCCACAAACACAGCAATAATTAGGCCACAGATGAGGACCACAAAGATACCGCCAATGTTCTCCATGCCCAGTCCTGCAAATACACACACAGACGTATTAGAGTTACTGTTCTCAGGGGCCAGATCTGCCATGATAGGTCTGTCGTATGGCATACTGCAGGCCTCATGCACAGTAATGTACACTTGGCTGGGAGTTCTATAGTGCTAGGCTGACCTACACACTATGAGAAACCAGACGAGGTGCTTGTTGTAGGGCCTTGCGCTGCCTCCACCTCAACATTCTTCATATGGAAGTTCAGCAGATACTACAGGAAGAGAAAGGAAGAGCAACTATGAGACACTGGGGGCTATAGGACAGTTGAGGGCCTCTGCTCATACTGGTTCATGCCCCCCATGCAGTGGCGGAGGGACATGGTGCGAGCCGCTCCACTTCTAACCCTAGCAGGAAAAAATACCTATAAACCTCAGATCAGATTCCACACTAATGTGTTACTCCCATGGGAAAAGGGGGACAATGGGGCAAAACCTGAACTGATCTTTCTCCTGCTTATTGGATCTCAGAGTTGTCAGACAGTTTGCCTCTGCACCGTTGTCGTACACTGATTCTAAAGCACCAACAAGTAATTTTGGAGAGCTACATGGCTACTACCTACTTCTAGGGAAAGGTAAGTCATGATCAAATGAAGTAGTAAAAACTGGTCGACTATAAGATATACTATATACCCCCATTACACCTACAGGACTATATACCCCAGGACACCTACAGGACTATATACCCCAGGACACCTACAGGACTATATACCACAGGACACCTACAGGACTATATACCCCCATGACACCTACAGGACTATATACCCCCATGACACGTACAGGACTATATACCCCATGACACCTACAGGACTATATACCCCATGACACCTACAGGACTATATATCCCATGACACCTACAGGACTATATACCCCCATGACACCTACAGGACTATATATCCCCATGACACCTACAGGACTATATACCCCATGACACCTACAGGACTATATATCCCCATGACACCTACAGGACTATATAACCCCATGACACCTACAGGACTATATATCCCCATGACACCTACAGGACTATATACCCCCATGACACCTACAGAACTATATACCCCCATGACACCTACAGAACTATATACCCCCATGACACCTACAGGACTATATACCCCCATGACACCTACAGGACTATATACCCCCATGACACCTACAGGACTATATATCCCCATGACACCTACAGAACTATATACCCCCATGACACCTACAGGACTATATACCCCCATGACACCTACAGGACTATATACCCCCATGACACCTACAGGACTATATATCCCCATGACACCTACAGGACTATATACCCCCATGACACCTACATAACTATATACCCCATTACACCTACAGAACTATATATCCACATGACACCTACAGGACTATATACCCCCATGACACCTACAGGACTATATACTCCATGACACCTACAGGACTATATATCCCCATGACACCTACAGGACTATATACCCCCATGACACCTACAGGACTATATACCCCCATGACACCTACAGAACTATATATCCCAGGACACCTACAGGACTATATACCCCCATGACACCTACAGGACTATATACCCCCATGACACCTACAGGACTATATACCCCCATGACACCTACAGGACTATATACCCCCATGACACCTACAGAACTATATATCCCAGGACACCTATAGGATTATATACCCCCATGACACCTACAGGACTATACACTCACCTAAAGAATTATTAGGAACCCCATACTAATACGGTGTTGGACCCTCTTTTGCCTTCAGAACCGCCTTAATTCTACGTGGCATTGATTCCACAAGGTGCTGATAGCATTCTTTAGAAATGTTGGCCCATATTGATAGGAGAGCATTTTGCAGTTGATGGAGATTTGAGGGATGCACATCCAGGGCACGAAGCTCCCGTTCCACCACATCCCACAGATGCTCTATTGGGTTGAGATCTGGTGACTGTGGGGCCATCTTAGTAGTGAACTCATTGTCATGTTCAAGAAACCAATTTTAAATTATTCGAGCTTTGTGGCATGGTGCATTATCCTGCTGGAAGTAGCCATCAGAGGATGGGTACATGGTGGTCATGAAGGGATGGACATGGTCAGAAACAATGCTCAGGTAGCCCGTGGCATTTAAACAATGGCCAATTGGCACTAAGGGGCCTAAAGTGTGCCCAGAAACCATCCCCCACACCATTACACCACCACCACCAGCCTGCACAGTGGTAACAAGGCATGATGGATACGTGTTCTCATTCTGTTTACGCCAAATTCGGACTCTACCATTTGAATGTCTCAACAGAAATCGAGACTCATCAGACCAGGCAACATTTTTCCAGTCTTCAACAGTCCAATTTTGGTGAGCTCGTGCAGATTGTAGCCTCTTTTTCCTATTTGTAGTGGAGATGAGTGGTGCCCGGTGGGGTCTTCTGCTGTTGTAGCCCATCCGCCTCAAGGTTGTGCGTGTTGTGGCCTCACCAATGCTTTGCTGCATACCTCGGAGGTAACGAGTGGTTATTTCAGCCAACGTTGCTCTTCTATCAGCTTGAATCAGTCGGCCCATTCTCCTCTGACCTCTAGCATCCACAAGGCATTTTCGCCCACAGGACGGCCGCATACTGGATGTTTTTCCCTTTTCACACCATTCTTTGTAAACCCTAGAAATGGTTGTGCGTGAAAATCCCAGTAACTGAGCAGATTGTGAAATACTCAGACCGGCCCGTCTGGCACCAACAACCATGCCACGCTCCAAGTTGCTTAAATCACCTTTCTTTCCCATTCTGACATTCAGTTTGGAGTTCATCACATTGTCTTGACCAGGACCCCAACCCGAAATGCATTCAAGCAACTGCCCCTGGGATTGGTGACTAGATAATTGCATCAATAAGAAATAGAACAGGGGTTCCTAATAATTCTTTAGATGAGTGTGTATCCCCATGACACCTACAGGACTATATATCCCCATGACACATACAGGACTATATACACCAGGACACCTACAGGACTATATACCCCATGACACCTACAGGACTATATATCCCCATGACACCTACAGGACTATATATCCCCATGACACCTACAGGACTATATACCCCAGGACACCTACAGGACTATATACCCCATGACACCTACAGGACTATATATCCCCATGACACCTACAGGACTATATATCCCCATGACACCTACAGGACTATATATCCCCATGAGACCTACAGGACTATATACCCCCATGACACCTACAGGACTATACATCCCCATGACACATACAGGACTATATACACCAGGACACCTACAGGACTATATACCCCATGACACCTACAGGACTATATATCCCCATGACACCTACAGGACTATATATCCCCATGACACCTACAGGACTATATATCCCCATGACACCTACAGGACTATATATCCCCATGACACCTACAGGACTATATACCCCCATGACACCTACAGGACTATATATCCCCATGACACCTACAGGACTATATACCCCATGACACCTACAGGACTATATACCCCATGACACCTACAGGACTATATACCCCCATGACACCTACAGGACTATATATCCCCATGACACCTACAGGACTATATATCCCCATGACACCTACAGGACTATATACCCCATGACACCTACAGGACTATATATCCCCATGACACCTACAGGACTATATACCCCATGACACCTACAGGACTATATACCCCCATGACACCTACAGGACTATATACCCCCATGACACCTACAGGACTATATACCCCCATGACACCTACAGGACTATATATCCCCATGACACCTACAGGACTATATATCCCCATGACACCTACAGGACTATATATCCCCATGACACCTACAGGACTATATATCCCCATGACACCTACAGGACTATATATCCCCATGACACCTACAGGACTATATATCCCCATGACACCTACAGGACTATATACCCCATGACACCTACAGGACTATATATCCCCATGACACCTACAGGACTATATACCCCCATGACACCTACAGGACTATATATCCCCATGACACCTACAGGACTATATACCCCCATGACACCTACAGGACTATATACCCCCATGACACCTACAGGACTATATACCCCCATGACACCTACAGGACTATATATCCCCATGACACCTACAGGACTATATATCCCCATGACACCTACAGGACTATATATCCCCATGACACCTACAGGACTATATACCCCCATGACACCTACAGGACTATATACCCCCATGACACCTACAGGACTATATATCCCCATGACACCTACAGGACTATATATCCCCATGACACCTACAGGACTATATACCCCATGACACCTACAGGACTATATATCCCCATGACACCTACAGGACTATATATCCCCATGACACCTACAGGACTATATATCCCCATGACACCTACAGGACTATATACCCCCATGACACCTACAGGACTATATACCCCCATGACACCTACAGGACTATATATCCCCATGACACCTACAGGACTATATATCCCCATGACACCTACAGGACTATATATCCCCATGACACCTACAGGACTATATATCCCCATGACACCTACAGGACTATATATCCCCATGACACCTACAGGACTATATACCCCCATGACACCTACAGGACTATATATCCCCATGACACCTACAGGACTATATACCCCCATGACACCTACAGGACTATATACCCCCATGACACCTACAGGACTATATACCCCCATGACACCTACAGGACTATATATCCCCATGACACCTACAGGACTATATATCCCCATGACACCTACAGGACTATATATCCCCATGACACCTACAGGACTATATATCCCCATGACACCTACAGGACTATATATCCCCATGACACCTACAGGACTATATATCCCCATGACACCTACAGGACTATATATCCCCATGACACCTACAGGACTATATATCCCCATGACACCTACAGGACTATATACCCCCATGACACCTACAGGACTATATACCCCCATGACACCTACAGGACTATATACCCCCATGACACCTACAGGACTATATATCCCCATGACACCTACAGGACTATATATCCCCATGACACCTACAGGACTATATATCCCCATGACACCTACAGGACTATATACCCCCATGACACCTACAGGACTATATACCCCCATGACACCTACAGGACTATATATCCCCATGACACCTACAGGACTATATATCCCCATGACACCTACAGGACTATATATCCCCATGACACCTACAGGACTATATATCCCCATGACACCTACAGGACTATATACCCCCATGACACCTACAGGACTATATATCCCCATGACACCTACAGGACTATATATCCCCATGACACCTACAGGACTATATATCCCCATGACACCTACAGGACTATATACCCCATGACACCTACAGGACTATATATCCCCATGACACCTACAGGACTATATACCCCATGACACCTACAGGACTATATATCCCCATGACACCTACAGGACTATATACCCCCATGACACCTACAGGACTATATATCCCCATGACACCTACAGGACTATATACCCCATGACACCTACAGGACTATATACCCCCATGACACCTACAGGACTATATATCCCCATGACACCTACAGGACTATATATCCCCATGACACCTACAGGACTATATATCCCCATGACACCTACAGGACTATATATCCCCATGACACCTACAGGACTATATATCCCCATGACACCTACAGGACTATATATCCCCATGACACCTACAGGACTATATACCCCCATGACACCTACAGGACTATATATCCCCATGACACCTACAGGACTATATACCCCCATGACACCTACAGGACTATATATCCCCATGACACCTACAGGACTATATATCCCCATGACACCTACAGGACTATATACCCCCATGACACCTACAGGACTATATATCCCCATGACACCTACAGGACTATATATCCCCATGACACCTACAGGACTATATATCCCCATGACACCTACAGGACTATATATCCCCATGACACCTACAGGACTATATATCCCCATGACACCTACAGGACTATATATCCCCATGACACCTACAGGACTATATATCCCCATGACACCTACAGGACTATATATCCCCATGACACCTACAGGACTATATATCCCCATGACACCTACAGGACTATATACCCCCATGACACCTACAGGACTATATATCCCCATGACACCTACAGGACTATATACCCCCATGACACCTACAGGACTATATATCCCCATGACACCTACAGGACTATATACCCCCATGACACCTACAGGACTATATATCCCCATGACACCTACAGGACTATATACCCCCATGACACCTACAGGACTATATATCCCCATGACACCTACAGGACTATATACCCCCATGACACCTACAGGACTATATATCCCCATGACACCTACAGGACTATATACCCCCATGACACCTACAGGACTATATACCCCCATGACACCTACAGGACTATATACCCCCATGACACCTACAGGACTATATATCCCCATGACACCTACAGGACTATATATCCCCATGACACCTACAGGACTATATATCCCCATGACACCTACAGGACTATATATCCCCATGACACCTACAGGACTATATATCCCCATGACACCTACAGGACTATATATCCCCATGACACCTACAGGACTATATATCCCCATGACACCTACAGGACTATATACCCCCATGACACCTACAGGACTATATATCCCCATGACACCTACAGGACTATATACCCCCATGACACCTACAGGACTATATACCCCCATGACACCTACAGGACTATATACCCCCATGACACCTACAGGACTATATATCCCCATGACACCTACAGGACTATATACCCCCATGACACCTACAGGACTATATATCCCCATGACACCTACAGGACTATATACCCCCATGACACCTACAGGACTATATATCCCCATGACACCTACAGGACTATATACCCCCATGACACCTACAGGACTATATATCCCCATGACACCTACAGGACTATATACCCCCATGACACCTACAGGACTATATATCCCCATGACACCTACAGGACTATATACCCCCATGACACCTACAGAACTATATACCCCCATGACACCTACAGGACTATATACCCCCATGACACCTACAGGACTATATACCCCCATGACACCTACAGGACTATATACCCCCATGACACCTACAGGACTATATATCCCCATGACACCTACAGGACTATATATCCCCATGACACCTACAGGACTATATACCCCAGGACACCTACAGGACTATATACCCCAGGACACCTACAGGACTATATATCCCTATGACACACCAGGACTATATACCCCCATGACACCTACAGGACTATATACCCCCATGACACCTACAGGACTATATACCCCCATGACACCTACAGGACTATATACCCCCATGACACCTACAGGACTATATATCCCCATGACACCTACAGGACTATATATCCCCATGACACCTACAGGACTATATATCCCAGGACACCTACAGGACTATATACCCCAGGACACCTACAGGACTATATACCCCATGACACCTACAGGACTATATACCCCAGGATACCTACAGGACTATATACCCCATGACACCTACAGGACTATATACTCCATGACACCTACAGGACTATATACCCCATGACACCTACAGGACTATATACCCCCATGACACCTACAGGACTATATACCCCCATGACAACTACAGGACTATATACCCCCATGACACCTACAGGACTATATACCCCCATGACACCTACAGGACATGCACGCTCTTCCAGATGCGCCGGATCACCGTTACTGCTGACAGGGGGTGACAACAGGGAAATGGGGCCCAATCTTTCTGCTTCCCTCCTTTACACTGACTACAGAAGAGCTGGTCACCTACAGGATATACACCGGCGGGTGACTGGCAGGGCCCATCTATGTGACAGCGGGCATATATTTATTCCAGTCCCACACTAAGAGGGTAACAGCTCGTTCCCATCCCCCTGAAGGACCTCACGTGGTGAGCCACACGCCTGTGACCGTAGGACCGCTGCAGGAAGTGAATTAACATTGGGTTTCTGCAGCTTCTCTGTCTCACAGTACATAGCAGCTGCAGCACGCCATTCACAGTGAACTTCAGTGACCGCTCCCCGACGGCTCAGCCCCTCTCTCTCTCCTCTCCTGAACAATCTTTACCTACGTTGAACTTTAGCCCTGAATTATCTTAGAAAGTAGTTTTTACTTACAATCCTGTAACATTGCTTTCGAGCCAAAAATCCTAAATGCATCTAGTGCAAACGTTTTCACTCCACTGCCGGCAGCTCGTACCGCACTGAGGGCGAGGGTATCCTGGTATTTGGCCCGGTAGGTTGCAGCATTTTATCGTGTCCGGCCCAGACACATTTATTTGTAAGCGGTACAGAGATACTTCAGTAAACGTACTTTACCGTAACAATCCGTATTTCAGCGCGTACTTGGTGAATGATTGCGCATCTGTGTTTTTCTGATTTTGAAGAATCTTTTGCCTGTCGGGCCTGTGCTCCAGCGCTGCCCGCTTTCCTGCATGCTGCGTACTTTGGATTACTGCAATGTCTGGACACAGAGCACACAGCATGCAGGAAACAGTCAGTAAGTGCACACCTTTCGAATGAGCTCCTCAGGCACCATTGGACCAGTCTGTTGGCCACAGGCGGTTTGTGCAAAGATCCTTCTTTCTTTGCAGATCCCAATGGAGATTCAGGTTTGCACCCAGTCTGTACCACAATCTTATCAATCTGTCCCTATTCCCCCGACTGAGGCTGGAATACATTGGTATACGGTTTTCCTGATGTATGGAGCAGTGCAGTCTGCACTCAGAGGCACCCAGTAAAACAAAATATATATATACCGGGCTGAACCTGTATGGAGGGTCTGTATTTTTTTAGGGTGGCTGGTGTGTGCTATGTGGTAACCGGTTGGGGGGTGTCCCTTCAGAGTCTAAAAATAGCAGCACTGATTGGATAGAGTGAGACTGTGCAGGTGCACACCCCCAACTGGTAACACCCCTCTGTACCCTTACTGCAGACTACTGGCAATTCATGCATAACTTCTAGTAGAAATAATAAAGGAACGGCAGAACATAGAGCCGTAAGAATAGAGGCTCCAGAACTGTTATTACATGGCGAATGCATGAAGCTATTAAACCAGACGTGTCGGGAGAGGGGACGGGTGCGTGCAACATAAGAATTTAATTTGCTCACATCACATTACATGATCGTTCCATTACCCCCCTCCCGTCCCAAGTTACATCTCTGGGTGCAGCCTTACAAAAGGTTTCACCTAGACAAAAGAAACGGGTATCATGGAGCCCATTTCTTTGACCCAAGAAATGGTCCAGTCTCCGGTAGGAAGACTGCGCCTGCCTTTCTGTGTGGCGAGGTTTATTGTACTGGTTCTTTCCCTGTAATTCCTCGTAATGTAGTTGGTTAGGGGTACCAGGTACCAGGCTGCGTCCCTAAAGTCTGAGAACTGCACACCGAAGACCCTCAGAAGGGGCCAGAAAACATCTAGGAATGGAACAAGGAGGTGATGACATTGGTTGGGTAAGATGACTTGTGGCCACCAGCTCTCTTTGTATCATATGGGTGTCAGCCAGATGACGTGTTGGACACTGGTTGATCGGGACCTTGCTCATTAGTGGTGACTGTCACCCACTTTACTCTGTATGCTATCTTTTGTAAAATGTTTATAGTTTAAACTTTAGTGCTTTCATGCATCTAAGTCGTGTCAGGGCTATAGGTGGAAGATGGTGGGAATAGAAGAAGGATATAGGTGGAACATGCTGGAAAAAGATGAATGAATAAGTGGGAGATGATCAGAAGAGATGAAGGATATAGGTGGGAGATGGTCGGAATAGATGCAGGATATATGTGAAGGATATAGGTGGGAGATGCTCGGGATAGATGCAGGATAGAGGTGGGAGATGCTCGGAATAGATGCAGGATAGAGGTGGGAGATGCTCGGAATAGATGCAGGATAGAGGTGGGAGATGCTCGGAATAGATGCAGGATAGAGGTGGGAGATGCTTGGTATAGATGCAGGATATATGTGAAGGATATAGGTGGGAGATGCTTGGTATAGATGCAGGATATATGTGAAGGATATAGGTGGGAGATGCTTGGTATAGATGCAGGATATATGTGGGAGATGCTCGGAATAGATGCAGGATATATGTGAAGGATATAGGTGGGAGATGCTCGGAATAGATTTAGGATAGAGGTGGGAGATGCTTGGTATAGATGCAGGATAGAGGTGGGAGATGCTCGGAATAGATGCAGGATAGAGGTGGGAGATGCTTGGTATAGATGCAGGATATATGTGAAGGATATAGGTGGGAGATGCTCGGAATAGATGCAGGATATATGTGAAGGATATAGGTGGGAGATGCTTGGTATAGATGCAGGATATATGTGAAGGATAGAGGTGGGAGATACTCGGAATAGATGCAGGATAGAGGTGGGAGATGCTCGGAATAGATGCAGGATAGAGGTGGGAGATGCTCGGAATAGATGCAGGATAGAGGCGGGAGATGCTCGGAATAGATGCAGGATATATGTGAAGGATATAGGTGGGAGATGGTCGGAATAGATTCAGGATAGAGGTGGGAGATGCTCGGAATAGATGCAGGATAGAGGTGGGAGATGCTTGGTATAGATGAAAGATATATGTGAAGGATATAGGTGGGAGATGCTTGGTATAGATGCAGGATATATGTGAAGGATATAGGTGGGAGATGCTCGGAATAGATGCAGGATATATGTGAAGGATATAGGTGGGAGATGCTTGGTATAGATGCAGGATATATGTGAAGGATATAGGTGGGAGATGCTCGGAATAGATGCAGGATAGAGGTGGGAGATGCTCGGAATAGATGCAGGATAGAGGTGGGAGATGCTCGGAATAGATGCAGGATAGAGGTGGGAGATGCTCGGAATAGATGCAGGATATATGTGAAGGATATAGGTGGGAGATGGTCGGAATAGATTCAGGATAGAGGTGGGAGATGCTCGGAATAGATGCAGGATAGAGGTGGGAGATGCTTGGTATAGATGCAGGATATAGTGTGGGAGATGCTGGAGATAGATGTGATGGATATAGGTGGGAGATGCTTGGATATAGATGCAAGGATATAGGTGGGAGATGCTTGGTATAGATGCAGGATATATGTGAAGGATATAGGTGGGAGATGCTCGGAATAGATGCAGGATATAGGTGGGAGATACTCGGAATAGATGCAGGAAAGAGGTGGGAGATGCTTGGTATAGATGCAGGATATATGTGAAGGATATAGGTGGGAATAGATGCAGGATATATGTGAAGGATATAGGTGGGAGATGCTCGGAATAGCTACAGGATAGAGGTGGGAGATGCTTGGAATAGATGCAGGATATATGTGAAGGATATAGGTGGGAGATGCTCGGAATAGATGCAGGATATAGGTGGGAGATGCTTGGTATAGATGCAGGATAGAGGTGGGAGATACTCGGAATAGATGCAGGATATAGGTGGGAGATGGTCGGAATAGATGCAGGATATATGTGAAGGATATAGGTGGGAGATACTCGGAATAGATGCATGATATAGGTGGGAGATGGTCGGAATAGATGCAGGATAGAGGTGGGAGATGCTTGGAATAGATGCATGATATAGGTGGGAGATGCTCGGAATAGATGCAGGATAGAGGTGGGAGATGCTTGGTATAGATGCAGGATAGAGGTGGGAGATGCTTGGTATAGATTAAGGATATACTGTATGTGAAGGATATAGGTGGGAGATGCTTGGTATAGATGCAGGATAGAGGTGGGAGATGCTTGGTATAGATGCAGGATAGAGGTGGGAGATGCTTGGTATAGATGCAGGATATATGTCAAGGATATAGGTGGGAGATGCTCGGAATAGATGCAGGATATATGTCAAGGATATAGGTGGGAGATGCTCGGAATAGATTTAGGATAGAGGTGGGAGATGCTCGGAATAGATGCAGGATATATGTGAAGGATATAGGTGGGAGATGCTCGGAATAGATGCAGGATATAGGTGGGAGATACTCGGAATAGATGCAGGAAAGAGGTGGGAGATGCTTGGTATAGATGCAGGATAGAGGTGGGAGATGCTCGGAATAGATGCAGGATATAGGTGGGAGATACTCGGAATAGATGCATGATATAGGTGGGAGATACTCGGAATAGATGCAGGATATAGGTGGGAGATACTCGGAATAGATGCAGGAAAGAGGTGGGAGATGCTTGGTATAGATGCAGGATAGAGGTGGGAGATGCTCGGAACAGATGCATGATATAGGTGGGAGATGCTTGGTATAGATGCAGGATAGAGGTGGGAAATGGTCGGAATAGATGCAGGATATATGTGAAGGATATAGGTGGGAGATGCTCGGAATAGCTACAGGATAGAGGTGGGAGATGCTTGGAATAGATGCAGGATATATGTGAAGGATATAGGTGGGAGATGGTCGGAATAGATGCAGGATATATGTGAAGGATATAGGTGGGAGATGCTCGGAATAGCTACAGGATAGAGGTGGGAGATGCTTGGAATAGATGCATGATATAGGTGGGAGATGCTCGGAATAGATGCAGGATAGAGGTGGGAGATGCTTGGTATAGATGCAGGATAGAGGTGGGAGATGCTTGGTATAGATGCAGGATAGAGGTGGGAGATGCTTGGTATAGATTAAGGATATACTGTGTGTGAAGGATATAGGTGGGAGATGCTTGGTATAGATGAAAGGTACGGATAGGAGATGTGCTCCACTGGAGGGATGCATGGAGGACACAACGAGAAGGACTGCAAAGTACCAGACAATGAAGATGATTTACCAGAATGGGAGCGGATGAGATTGACAGAGGTTCCAGATGTTTGCCTCGTCCACTCTGATGCAGAAGGAATGGGATGACAATGGAACACAAGGGGTGAGAAGAGAGAACAGAATTTCACAAGACGAGATCTTCATAGCTCATTCCGCTGTGGTTCAGTCACCAGTATAACACTGACCTTTTGCACGGTGGTCTTCTTCCTTCGGGCACTTCCCTCCTTCCCACCATTTGCGTTTCAAGATCTCCAAGCGATTATTTTCTTGAAGTTGGAGGATTGCAAGTGTGATCTCATCTCTGTAGGGGGACTCTAGGTAGAGATAAGGCCGTAGACAGCAATGAGTCTCCATCATTGGCTCAATAAAAACAATAACATTACCTACAAGAATGAGTGGTCTTAAAGGGGTTGTGCATGACTAGAAAACATGGCCGCTTACTTCCAGAAACAGTGCCCGGTGACTCTGGTCCATGGGTTGTGTGGTACCCCAATATGTCCTAGTCACTTTAATTGAGCTGAACTGTAATACCAGATATGACCCGCTGCTTCTGGAAGAAAGCTGCCATGTTTTTCTAATCCTGGAAACCCCATGATCAAACTGCAGGCAATGGTTGGTATCATGTTATCTTTGCCCTTCAAGGGTGCCCACAGCAGGATGTTCACAGCAATGGCTGGCAATACTAGGGCTTCATCCAGATCATGCTTCACCTCTCCGCCAATAGAAGTCAGGCCAGAGCCAACTTTCCCCTATAAGCACTTCTATACCCTGCCCCCATACTGTTCCTCCTCCTTACTGCCCCCACACGGCCCCCACATAACCCTCAGTGTGTTCACTGCACAAGACACGTTGCATGGATTTCCACTGTCTGAATAGGACATGATGGCTGCTGGAAAGAGATGAATCTCCATTCCACCCAAGAGACCTGCCAACTAGCGAGGTAGACCTGCTACGGTCCCTTCCAATTTCTCCCCAATAATTACCAGAAGTTTTTGATTCTGTTTTTGACTCTGATTTAGGCCTCATTCACACAACCGCATTTTTGGTCTGTATCCAATCTGCATTTTTTGCAGGTTCTGCATGCTGTTTGCATCTGTATGTCCATTCCACAGACAGAACATGTCCTGGTCTTCTCCATTTTGCAGACATGAATAGGCATGGTTACAATGGATCCGCGTAAAAAAACGGATGCAATACAGATGTCACATGGACGTAATCTGTCTTTTTTGCAGATCTGTTTTGCATACCGCAAAAAACATATGGTCATGTGAATGCGCCCTTACTCGTTTCTCGTCATCCCAACTAGGATTATACTGGCCAGATACCGAACGATCGGCCAGCTTCTCACACTCCTGGTCTGGCTGAAGACAATCCCATGTGGAGGTGACTCTGGAGCAATCACCTCTCAGTAGATTCCTTATAGTTACATAGTTGTTAAGGCTGGAAATAGACAAAAGTCCATCAAGTCCAACCTGTCATCCGGCTGTATTGATCCAGGGGATCAATATGAGAGAAAAAAAAATCCTTCCCAACTCCAGATGCCATCAGAACAGATCCCTGGATCAACGTCCATCTTCCTTTTAAAGAAAGGTTGAGACAAAGGGAAAGGGTGCGTAGAAGGAGATTTCTGTACGTTGTCTGAAGCCTCAAGGTTTGAAATAAAAAATCATCGAAACCTTTTTTGAAGAATCTCCTGTATTTGCTGTGAGCGGCTCCTGCGGCTATTCCAGAGATTCACCGCTCTTACTGTAAAGAATGCTTCTCACCTCTTACGACTGAATCTTTTTTCTCCAGGCTTAGGGAGTGACCCCTTGTTTTTTGACACAGAATAGCTTCTCTTGATATTTCTTCTATGGTCCATTTCTAGATTTGTACAGGTTAATCATGTCCCCCCTTAAACCTCTTTTTTCAAGGCTAAACAAATTCAGTTCATGTGCCAAGTGGAGGCCCCAACAGCTTGTAACTTATTAATATCTTCCACAGACTGGACCGTATTACAAGGACTGGTGTCATCTGCAAAAATAGAAACAGCACTACTACTCCCATCCTCTATGCCATTAATGAATAAGATAAATAATAGCGGACCCAGCACAGAACCTTGAGGTAACGGGGACCATTCAGAGTAGGAATCATTGACCACAACTCTTTGGATACGATCTTTAAGCCAATTTTCAATCCAATTACAAATTTTGGGAGTCATTTATCAAACTGGTGTAAAGTAGAACTTGCTTAGTTGCTGATAGCAACCAATCAGATTCCACCTTTAATTTTGGACAGCTCCTTGGAAAATGAAAGGAGGAATCTGATTGGTTGCTATGGGAAACTAAACCAGTTCTACTTCACACCAGTTTGATAAATTACCCCAAATGCCTTTGCAAAGTCCAAAAACACAATATTGAGAGCTGCCCCCTCAGTCCAGGGGTCTACTCACCTCACTATATCCACAGCCGCCCCTCTGTCCAGGTTTCTACACCCCTCACTACATCCACAGCCGCCCCTCTGTCGAGACTTCTACTCACCTCACTACATCCACAGCCGCCCCTCTGTCCAGGCTTCTACTCACCTCACTATATTCAGCCACCCCTCTGTCCAGGCTTCTACTTACCTTACTACATCCACAGCCTCCACCCTCTGTCCAGGTTTCTACTTACCTTACTACATCCACAGCCGCCCCTCTGTCCAGGCTTCTACTCACCTCACTATATCCACAGCCGCCCCTCTGTCCAGGCTTCTACTCACCTCACTATATTCAGCCACCCCTCTGTCCAGGCTTCTACTTACCTTACTACATCCACAGCCTCCCCTCTGTCCAGGCTTTTACTCTCCTCACTACATCCACAGCCGCCCCTCTGTCCAGGTTTCTACTTACCTTACTACATCCACAGCCGCCCCTCTGTCCAGGCTTCTACTTACCTTACTACATCCACAGCCGCCCCTCTGTCCAGACTTCTACTCACCTCACTACATCCACAGCCGCCCCTCTGTCCAGGATTCTACTCACCTCACTACATCCACAGCCGCCCCTCTGTCCAGGCTTTTACTCTCCTCACTACATCCACAGCCGCCCCTCTGTCCAGGCTACTACTTACCTCGCTACATCCACAGCCGCTCCTGTCTCGAGGTTTCTACTTACCTCATTACATTCACAGCCGCCCCTCTGTCCAGGCTTCTACTTAACTTACAACATCCACAGCCGCCCCTCTGTCTAGGTTTCTACTTACCTTACTACATCCACAGCCTCCCCTCTGTCCAGGTTTCTACTTACCTTACTACATCCACAGCCGCCCCTCTGTCCAGACTTCTACTCACCTCACTACATCCACAGCCGCCCCTCTGTCCAGGCTTCTACTCTCCTCACTACATCCACAGCCGCCCCTCTGTCCAGACTTCTACTCTCCTCACTACATCCACAGCCGCCCCTCTGTCCAGGCTACAACTTATTTCACTATGTACACAGCCTCCCCTCTGTACTGGCTTCTACTCACCTCACTATATCCACAGCCGCCCCTCTGTCCAGGCTTCTACTCTCCTCACTACATCCACAGCCGCCCTCTGTCCAGGCTTTTACTCTCCTCACTACATCCACAGCTGCCCCTCTGTCCAGGCTACTACTTACCTCGCTACATCCACAGCCGCCCCTCTGTCCAGGCTACTACTTACCTCACTATATCCACAGCCGCCCCTGTCTCGAGGTTTCTACTTACCTCATTACATTCACAGCCGCCCCTCTGTCCAGGCTTCTACTCACCTCACTATATCCACAGCCGCCTCTCTGTCCAGGCTTCTACTTACCTTACTACATCCACAGCCGCCCCTCTGTCCAGACTTCTACTTACCTCACTACATCCACAGCCGCCCCTCTGTGCAGACTTCTACTTACCTTACTACATCCACAGCCGCCCCTCTGTCCAGACTTCTACTCACCTCACTACATCCACAGCCGCCCCTCTGTCCAGACTTCTACTTACCTCACTACATCCACAGCCGCCCCTCTGTCCAGGCTTCTACTCACCTCACTAAATCCACAGCCACCACTCTGTCCAGGCTTCTACTCACCTCACTACATCCACAGCCGCCCCTCTGTCCAGGCTTCTACTTACCTTACTACATCCACAGCCGCCCCTCTGTCCAGACTTCTACTCACCTCACTACATCCACAGCTGGCCCTCTGTCCAGGCTTCTACTTACCTCACTACATCCACAGCCGCCCCTCTGTCCAGGCTTCTACTCACCTCACTACATTCACAGCCGCCCCTCTGTCCAGGCTTCTACTCACCTCACAATATCCACAGCCGCCCCTCTGTCCAGGCTTCTATTTACCTCACTACATCCACAGCCGCCCCTCTGTCCAGGCTTCTACTTACCTCACTACATCCACAGCCGCCCCTCTGTCCAGGCTTCTACTCACCTCACAATATCCACAGCCGCCCCTCTGTCCAGGCTTCTATTTACCTCACTACATCCACAGCCGCCCCTCTGTCCAGGCCTCTACTCACCTCACTACATCCACAGCCGCCCCTCTGTCCAGGCCTCTACTTACCTCACTACATCCACAGCTGCCTATCTGTCCAGGCTTCTACACCCCTCACTACATCCACAGCCGCCCTTCTGTCCAGGCCTCTATTTACCTCACTACATCCACAGCCGCCCCTCTGTCCAGACTTCTACTTACCTCACTACATCCACAGCTGCCCCTCTGTCCAGGCTTCTACTCACCTCACTACATCCACAGCCGCCCCTCTGTCCAGGCCTCTACTTACCTCACTACATCCACAGACACCCCTCTGTCCAGGCTTCTACTTACCTCACTACATCCACAGCCGCCCCTCTGTCCAGGCTTCTACTCACCTCACAATATCCACAGCCGCCCCTCTGTCCAGGCTTCTACTCACCTCACAATATCCACAGTCGCCCCTCTGTCCAGGCCTCTACTTACCTCACTTCATCCACAGCCGCCCCTCTGTCCAGGCCTCTACTTACCTCACTACATCCACAGCCGCCCCTCTGTCCAGGCTTCTACTTACCTCACTTCATCCACAGCCGCCCCTCTGTCCAGGCTTCTATTAACCTCACTACATCCACAGCCGCCCCTCTGTCCAGGCTACTACTTACCTCACTACATCCACAGCCGCCCCTCTGTCCAGGCTTCTACTTCCCTCGGTTAGTTTGACAGCTTCTGTCCTTAGTAAAACTATGTTGGTTATCACTTATAATATTATTCGCCTATGATTCAGTAATAACCTGTTAGATCTCGTTGATGATCATTCCTGGATGGGCAATCAAAACTACGATGTGACTAATGGGGAGCAAGAAAATGTTCTGTCGAGATGAATCTGAGGTCCACCCTTCACCTTCTCTGATGACTCCATAGACACCTACTGCAACCCTGACTGAAATCAATCCACGGCACGCGGTATCACAGGGCACATCCTATAACGTGGCACCATGAGCTGTAACATTTTTGTCTTCTGTAAATCACTTAGATCCCAGATGATGCAATGTTCGGTTCCTGTTTCTGAGTCCCATTAAAGCTCTCTTCATGAGTGAAGTCTTCTTCCACCAAGTAACTCTCCGGCTATTGGCATTCAGTGCTGGGTACAACCACCTGCCTCCATTACACGTCTGTGCCGGGGGGGATCTACCCTCCACCACTTCCCTGCTTGTGCTATCTTAATTACTGTATTTGATGGGGACATTGATGCGCCATCAACCCAGATGGTCGAAAAAAGTTCCCAGTAAGGGTGGCCATCTGCCAGAAAGCAATTAAATCTGTCTGAAAGGGAAGAAGCGGTGAAAAGAATGAATAAGCGTCGCTAACAGAAAATAACAAATGGCCCCTCACCGCCACAAAAAAACAAAAATCTCAGTCATGGAAAAAATGTCAGCTTCTTCTCAACTTTACGAGACAACAAAGATGAAGAATTTGTGTCAGCTGAGTGGAAAGACGATTCTGCCATTCTTGGGTCAGCGCAATGTAATGGGGCCATCCCCGACAGCTCATCTTTATGTCCGAGCCCTTGAGGGGGCGTCTTCCATTAAGCTGTGCACGTGTCCTGGTCTCATGTCTAATGGAAGGAGTCTACAGTTGTCACAGTGTAGGCATAATGAAGCACACGCCACCAGTAAGACCTTTACCTATGGCAGCAGTACTGGTTAGAGCGCAGTTCTGTATGACCTATCGGGTTATGTGGTCATCATTGTGGGTCCTCAGCCTGGAACTCCCCTGTATGACGTGGAGCTGCTAACAAAAAAGTGCCTCTCATTTGGGTGGGCCCAGCCGTCCATTTGACAACTATGGCCCACTGCATGGACGTGTATGGCCCACTGCATGGATGTGTATGGCCCAGTGCATGGACGTGTATGGCTCACTGCATGGACGTGTATGGCCCACTGCATGGACGTGTATGGCCCACTGCATGGACGTGTATGGCTCACTGCATGGACGTGTATGGCCCACTGCATGGACGTGTATGGCTCACTGCATGGACGTGTATGGCCCACTGCATGGACGTGTATGGCCCACTGCATGGACGTGTATGGCCCACTGCATGGACGTGTATGGTCTACTGCATGGATGTGTATAGCCCAGTGCATGGACATGTATGGCCCAGTGCATGGATGTGTATGGTCTACTGCATGGGTGTGTATGGACCAGTGCATGGACGTGTATGGTCTACTGCATGGATGTGTATGGCCCAGTGCATGGACGTGTATGGCTCACTGCATGGACGTGTATGGCCTGCTGCATGGACGTGTATGGCCCACTGCATGGACGTGTATGGCCCACTGCATGGACGTGTATGGCTCACTGCATGGACGTGTATGGCCCACTGCATGGACGTGTATGGCTCACTGCATGGACGTGTATGGCCCAGTGCATGGACGTGTATGGCCCGCTGCATGGACGTGTATGGTCTACTGCATAGACGTGTATGGCTCACTGCATAGATGTGTATGGCCCACTGCATGGACGTGTATGTCCCGCTGCATGGACGTGTATGGCCCACTGCATGGACGTGTATGGCTCACTGCATGGATGTGTATGGCCCACTGCATGGGCGTGTATGGCCCAGTGCATGGACGTGTATGGCCCGCTGCATGGATGTGTATGGCCCACTGCATGGGCGTGTATGGCCCACTGCATGGACGTGTATGTCCCAGTGCATGGGCGTGTATGGCCCAGTGCATGGACGTGTATGGCCCGCTGCATGGACATGTATGGTCTACTGCATGGACGTGTATGGCCCACTGCATGGACATGTATGGCTCACTGCATGGACGTGTATGGCCCAGTGCATGGACGTGTATGGCTCACTGCATGGACGTGTATGGCCCACTGCATGGACGTGTATGGCCCGCTGCATGGACGTGTATGGTCTACTGCATGGGCGTGTATGGTCCAGTGCATGGACGTGTATGGTCTACTGCATGGACGGGTATGTCCCAGTGCATGGGCGTGTATGGCCCAGTGCATGGACGTGTATGGCCCGCTGCATGGATGTGTATGGCCCACTGCATGGGCGTGTATGGCCCACTGCATGGACGTGTATATCCCAGTGCATGGGCGTGTATGGCCCAGTGCATGGACGTGTATGACCCGCTGCATGGACATGTATGGTCTACTGCATGGACGTGTATGGCCCACTGCATGGACGTGTATGGCTCACTGCATGGACGTGTATGGCCCAGTGCATGGACGTGTATGGCTCACTGCATGGATGTGTATGGCCCACTGCATGGACGTGTATGGCCCGCTGCATGGACGTGTATGGTCTACTGCATGGACGTGTATGGCTCACTGCATGGATGTGTATGGCCCACTGCATGGACGTGTATGGCCCAATGCAGTGAGCCATACACGCCCATGCAGTGGGCCATACACATCCATGCAGTGAGCCATACACGTCCATGCAGTGAGCCATACACGTACATGTAGTAGACCATACACGTCCATGCACTGGGCCATACACGCCCATGCAGTAGACCATACACGCCCATGCAGTGGGCCATACACATCCATGCAGTGAGCCGTACATGTCCATGCAGTGAGCCATACACATCCATGCAGTAGACCATATACATCCATGCAGTGGGCCATACACATCCATGCAGTGAGCCATACACGTCCATGCAGTGGGCCATACACGTCCATGCAGTGGGCCATACACGTCCATGCAGTAGACCATACAGGTCCATGCAGCGGGCCATACACGTCCATGCACTGGGCCAAACACGTCCATGCACTGGGACATACACGTCCATGCAGTAGTCCATACACGCCCATGCAGTGGGCCATACACATCCATGCATGTCCATGCACTGGGCCATACATGTCCATGCCCTGGGCCATACACGCCCATGCAGTAGACCATACACGCCCATGCAGTGGGCCATACACATCCATGCAGTGAGCCATACACGTCCATGTATGGTCTACTGCATGTATGGTCTACTGCATGGGTGTGTATGGCCCAGCATGGTCTACTGCATGGACGTGTATGGCCCGCTGCATGGACGTGTATGGCCCGCTGCATGGACGTGTATGGCCCGCTGCATGGACGTGTATGGCCCGCTGCATGGACGTGTATGGTCCGCTGCATGGACGTGTATGGTCTACTGCATGGACGTGTATGGCCCACTGCATGGACGTGTATGGTCTACTGCATGGACGTGTATGGCCCGCTGCATGGACGTGTATGGCCCGCTGCATGGACGTGTATGGCCCACTGCATGGACGTGTATGGCCCGCTGCATGGACGTGTATGGCCCGCTGCATGGACGTGTATGGCCCGCTGCATGGACGTGTATGGTCCGCTGCATGGACGTGTATGGCCCACTGCATGGACGTGTATGGCCCGCTGCAGCTGTCCCGAGCAATGGCAGCCAATAGTGATGACATAAACCGTGTATCGATGGCACCAAATCTCAGCCACAACCAAAAAAACTTTTTGAAATGTATATGAATATTTTTGTATAAACGACGAGACTCTGGACTGATTTGTCCATAGGACACGTATGGTAGTTATAACCAGATATGTAGCTCGAAAATCATGAGCCCCAGTACGCAAAGAGCACCACCTACTATGATAATATTGGGGTCCTCTTAGGAGACAGAGGGACCCTTGGGCCCCTGAACAGCAGGAACCCAGCCAAGTTGATGTAATAGCTGAGATGAGGGAATCCTCTGATTCCAGCCATTCATCCCCTAAGATGTTGTGGTCAATACTGACTGCGGCATCTAAGTGACCCCTTTAATACTGCAGCACGACAGCTACTGGCGCAAATATAACGACCCATAGAATAAAGTTAATGCATTAATAACATGGCATAGAAAAGAAAACGGTGGGGGATTTGCGTCCCCTCCCTCAAAACAATTATTCAACAGATTATAAAGACCACAAGATGGTACAAAAAAAATGTGCAAATCATTCTGCAAAAACCTGTGCGCAATGACCGCACTGGCGGAAAATGACGACGTTCCCGCCATGTTTGTATTATACAAAAGTAAAAAAAAAACTAAAATATATTATAAAGATCAGGTATCGCCTCGTTCATACAGACCCCGAGCGCAAAGCTGACCGCAACGTAAAAGTGAGTGAAAAAGGAAAAAATGTTTGCAGAAATTGTGTATTTTGGATCCACCAAGCCCCCAAAAATGAATAAAAGCTAATCGGTAAGTACTAAAAGTGTACCCCAAAACTGTGCCGGACCCCATAACGCTGCCACGACAGGGAGGTTAGAAAGTCGTGGCTCAGCGAAGGTGAGCAAGAAAAAAACTGGAAAGAAGTGCGAAGTCCAGAGCGGGCCGGACCTGTAGGGGTTAACACTGTGGACCGGCTTCTGATTTATTCGCGGATTTTCCGTCGTGATTTATAGAAATCCTCCTCAGCAGACAGGACTGGTTCATCGCCGGTGCACAATGGGCCCCAGCAGAGGGAGCCCGAGCTCCGCACACACTGCAGCTGCGGTGGAGGAGGCCTCTCGGCAGGGCGATGGCGACCTGACTGGAAAGCTCTGCGGCCCACTCGTCACCAGCAGACGTGGGGCAGTAATCTGTGTGCGTCCAGGTGCATGATGGGAGTGCAGCATCGGCGTTACAGCCGCACACAGCCGGCGGCGCCCCCATTGCAGAGTGACAGCACAGCGGCCGACCCCCGCGGGTTCCTGCCAATCGACCAGACAGATGTACATCAGAATTAGAGGGATGTCTGGGCAATTACACGAACCCCGAGGAGCTGCTTCGCGATTGACAATGCAAATGCAGTCAGTGTTAACCCCCTGTGCGCTGCACATCTGCTCTGAGTGCACGAAATGCATCCAAAATGAGCAAACGTGAAATCTGGGACCGGTCCTCCTCAGGACAGAGGCTGGTGGTCCCTGGGGTGCAGCTGCTACCTGGGGGGTACACGATGGAGCCTGGGGGCAGGCTGGCACCCCCTCCCATATCCTGTCTGCATATGGTAAAGTAATTCAAGCAGTTTTACGACACAAATGTCCAATCACTTCTGCTATAATTGGGGCGTGGCCTTCGGACAAAGGGGGCAGCCCCTTTCTCTGAAGGCTTTAGCTCCACGTTTGCCACTGGTCTCCTGTACAAACCAGAGCACCACCATGCCTGGGGTGAGGCGCTCCTACACACTGCTGTGCCCCAGCCTGCGCTCCGAGGTGTAAGGAGCCATGATACCACCCCTCCAGAAGTCTAAGGGGCCCTCCTGTACACCTGTGTGCCTCACTTCATCACAGGCTGTAATATGGAGACAGCACAGCGCCATCTGGAGGCACCATACAGCGGCACATGGACAGCGGGACTCGGATACAGTATGTACTGGAATATTGGGGGGCGTCTCCCCTGAGGTTTCCACAGATCTCAGGACTTGTATCCAGTCCTGAATCTTTACGGAAACCATCCACCCAAGTCATGCACAACCCAAAAGCTCCAAAATTATATCTAAACTTAAAGGGGCACTCCTGCCACCAAATGCAGAACCCGTGTCCCCCCTCCCAGCACATCCTGGTAAGTATCGTATGTGGTGGTGGTCGGACATGCTGCCATGATGGTCACAGCGCTTTAACCCCTTACTTTTTTCATCCAGAGAACACTGGTCTTCTGTAGGTGACCTATGAAGTGCATGACCCCAGTACTGCCAGCCGGGCCACGCCTGCAGAGTCTCCTCGGACACATGGTACCGTGCGGATACAATGAGCAATACCGCCAAAGGACAGACAGCTGGCACGCCCGGCCCGGTGCCACGTTATCTCACCTAGCGGCATCCCAATGCCATAGCCCTTGGTATCGAGTAAGCCACCGATTTGGGTGAGGTTGCAGTTAAGCCTGCGGTGGTACTCGTTCATGGTGGACTCCAGCAGAAAGGCGTAGCGGGAGTTCAGCACCCGAGCGATCCCCTCTTCTGTGCTCTTGACAAACACGCTCGGCTGCTTCGAGTTCATGTAATTCCACATGCGCTGGTACGTCTGGTACCGGGAGTTCTGCGGGCAAAGAAAACGGGGATTAGAAATATATACGGGGAGACAGCACCAAGGGGGACGCTCAGATGTAAGGGTAAGTTCACACTGGGCATATTCACTATAACATGTACACTATAGAGGGCGGTCTACGGGGACATGTACACTATAGAGGGCGGTCTACGGGGACATGTACACTATAGAGGGCGGTCAACGGGGACATGTACACTATAGAGGGCGGTCTACGGGGACATGTACACTATAGAGGGCGGTCAACGGGGACATGTACACTATAGAGTGGTCTACGGGGACATGTACACTATAGAGCGTGGTCTACGGGGACATGTACACTATAGAGAGTGGTCTACGGGGACATGTACACTATAGAGCGCGGTCTACGGGGACATGTACACTATAGAGGGCAGTCTACGGGGACATGTACACTATAGAGTGGTCTACGGGGACATGTACACTATAGAGCGTGGTCTACGGGGACATGTACACTATAGAGGGCAGTCTATGGGGACATGTACACTATAGAGTGCGGTCTACGGGGACATGTACACTATAGAGGGCGGTCTACGGGGACATGTACACTATAGAGGGCGGTCTACGGGGACATGTACACTATAGAGGGCGGTCTACGGGGACATGTACACTATAGAGTGCGGTCTACGGGGACATGTACACTATAGAGCGCGGTCTACGGGGACATGTACACTATAGAGCGCGGTCTATGGGGACATGTACACTATAGAGCGCGGTCTACGGGGACATGTACACAATAGAGCGCGGTCTACGGGGACATGTATACTATAGAGCGCGGTCTACGGAGACATGTACACTATAGAGCGCGGTCTACGGGGACATGTACACAATAGAGCGCGGTCTACGGGGACATGTACACTATAGAGCGCGGTCTACGGGGACATGTACACTATAGAGGGCGGTCTACGGGGACATGTACACTATAGAGGGCGGTCTCCCGGGACATGTACACTATAGAGTGCAGTCTACGGGGACATGTACACTATAGAAGGCGGTCTACGGGGACATGTACACTATAGAGCGCGGTGTACGGGGACATGTACACTATAGAGGGCGGTCTACGGGGACATGTACACTATAGAGGGCGGTCTCCCGGGACAGGTTCACTATAGAGTGCGGTCTACGGGGACATGTACACTATAGAAGGCGGTCTACGGGGACATGTAAACTATAGAGCGTGGTCTACGGGGACGTGTACACTATAGAGCGAGGTCTACGGGGACATGTACACTATAGAGCGCGGTCTACGGGGACATGTACACTATAGAGCGCGGTCTATGGGGACATGTACACTATAGAGCGCGGTCTACGGGGACATGTACACTATAGAGTGCGGTCTACGGGGACATGTACACTATAGAGTGCGGTCTACGGGGACATGTACACTATAAAGTGCGGTCTACGGGGACATGTACACTATAGAGCGCAGTCTACGGGGACATGTACACTATAGAGCGCGGTCTACAGGGACATGTACACTATAGAGTGCGGTCTACGGGGACATGTACACTATAGAGTGCGGTCTACGGGGACATGTACACTATAGAGCGCGGTCTACGGGGACGTGTACACTATAGACTGTGGTCTACGGGGACATGTACACTATAGAGGGCGGTCTATGGGGACATGTACACTATAGAGCGCGGTCTACGGGGACATGTACACTATAGAGCGCGGTCTACGGGGACATGTACACTATAGAGCGCGGTCTATGAGGACATGTACACTATAGAGCGTGGTCTACGGGGACATGTACACTATAGAGTGCTGTCTACGGGGACATGTACACTATAGAGTGCGGTCTACGGGGACATGTACACTATAGAGTGCGGTCTACCGGGACATGTACACTATAGAGCGCAGTCTATGGGGACATGTACACTATAGAGTGCAGTCTACGGGGACATGTACACTATAGAGCGCAGTCTATGGGGACATGTACACTATAGAGTGCAGTCTACGGGGACATGTACACTATAGAGCGCGGTCTACGGGGACATGTACACTATAGAGCGCGGTCTACGGGGACATGTACACAATAGAGTTCGGTCTACCGGGACATGTACACTATAGAGGGCGGTCTACGGGGACATGTACACTATAGAGCGCGGTCTACAGGGACATGTACACTATAGAGCGCGGTCTACGGGGACATGTACACAATAGAGTTCGGTCTACCGGGACATGTACACTATAGAGGGCAGTCTACCGGGACATGTACACTATAGAGCGCGGTCTACCAGGACATGTACACTATAGAGTTCGGTCTACCCGGACATGTACTCTATAGAGGGCGGTGTACGGGGACATGTACACTATAGAGGGCGGTCTACGGGGACATGTACACTATAGAGGGCGGTCTACGGGGACATGTACACTATAGAGGGCGGTGTACGGGGACATGTACACTATAGAGGGCGGTGTACGGGGACATGTACACTATAGAGGGCGGTCTACGGGGACATGTACACTATAGAGGGCGGTCTACGGGGACATGTACACTATAGAACGCGGTCTACCAGGACATGTACACTATAGAGCGCGGTCTACCAGGACATGTACACTATAGCATGCCGTCTAGAGTAGCACCGTGTCTCTCTACTGCTGGCCTCTCCATCTCTAGGGTTGCCATATCCAGTCCGGCGGAGACCGCGCTCTTTCACCGTTTTCACTTAGGTTCATCGCTCCTCCTTACTTTACGTTATTTTTACAGCGAGTGCGGACAGGATTACCGACCTGGAAGAAGGTCATGGTGGATCCACCATGAATGGTCCCATACTCAATGTTGGTCTGATCTGCCAGGTCATCAGCGGACTCTATCGGGACCTCCATCCTCTGCACTGTCAGGAAGGCAGCCAGGTTGGCGGTATAGGAAGAGATAATGATGAGGGTGAAGGCCCACCTGGAAAAGAGGCACAGATGACAGCGGCTGGAGCGGGGCCCGTGATAATGGAGCAGGGGGATGTCTGCAAGGCTATATACAGGCCTGGGGTGGAGAATGGATCTCGGGGAAGCCAACAATCAATGTGCATCCAAAGGAGACGGTAGTCAGTGCACGTTGCGCTGCCCCACACTTACCAGACCCCGCTGACACATCTTGTAGAAAGGGCCCGGGGCATGACTTCCGATCCCTGCTGCATGAACCCTCCGACAGGAAACCACAGGCTGTTCCCCAGGGTGTACTGGTTCTCCAGGATGTGGTGGCGCTCCCGCAGACACGGATGTGGGTTATACCATTCATAAGGGCTCAATCTGAGGGGAGAAGAGGCAGACGTGAGGGTGGCACACACTGGGACAGTCCATGTACACAGCCTGTAGACTGAGAGCTGGTAGTGGGCCCCGTGTGTACACAGCCTGTAGACTGAGAGCTGACAGCGGGCCCCGTGTGTACACTGCCTGTAGACTGAGAGCCAGCAGTGGGCCCCGTGTGTACACAGCCTGTAGACTGAGAGCTGACAGCGGGCCCCGTCAGTACATAGCCTGTAGACTGAGAGCTGGTAGTGGGCCCCGTGTACACAGCCTGTAGACTGAGAGCTGACAGCGGGCCCCGTGTGTACACTGCCTGTAGACTGAGAGCCGGTAGCGGGCCCCGTGTGTACACTGCCTGTAGAATGAGAGCCGATTGTGGGCCCCATGTGTACACAGCCTGTAGACTGAGAGCCGGTAGTGGGCCCCGTGTGTACACTGCCTGTAGACTGAGAGACGGTAGTGGGCCCCGTGTGTACACTGCCTGTAGAATGAGAGCCGATTGTGGGCCCCATGTGTACACATCCTGTAGACTGAGAGCCGGTAGTGGGCCCCGTGTGTACACTGCCTGTAGCCTGAGAGACGGTAGTGGGCCCCGTGTGTACACTGCCTGTAGAATGAGAGCCGATTGTGGACCCCATGTGTACACAGCCTGTAGACTGAGAGCCGGTAGTGGGCCCCGTGTGTACACTGCCTGTAGACTGAGAGCCGGTAGTGGACCCCGTGTGTACACAGCCTGTAGACTGAGAGCCAGTAGTGGGCCCCGTGTGTACACAGCCTGTAGACTGAGAGCCGGTAGTGGGCCCTGTGTACACAGCCTGTAGACTGAGAGCTGGTAGTGGGCCCCGTGTGTACACAGCCTGTAGACTGAGAGCCGGTAGTGGGCCCCGTGTGTACACAGCCTGTAGACTGAGAGCTGGTAGTGGGCCCCGTGTGTACACAGCCTGTAGACTGAGAGCCGGTAGTTAGCCCCGTGTGTACACAGCCTGTAGACTGAGAGCCGGTAGTGGGCCCCGTGTGTACACAGCCTGTAGACTGAGAGCCAGTAGTGGGCCCCGTGTGTACACAGCCTGTAGACTGAGAGCCGGTAGTGGGCCCCGTGTGTACACAGCCTGTAGACTGAGAGACGATAGTGGGCCACGTGTGTACACTGCCTGTAGACTGAGAGCTGGTAGCGGGCCCCATGTGTACACAGCCTGTAGACTGAGAGCTGGTAGTGGGCCCAGTGTGTACACTGCCTGTAGACTGAGAGACGGTAGTGGGCCCCGTGTGTACACAGCCTGTAGACTGAGAGCCGATAGTGGGCCACGTGTGTACACAGCCTGTAGACTGAGAGCCGATAGTGGGCCCCGTGTGTACACAGCCTGTAGACTGAGAGCTGACAGCGGGCCCCGTGTGTACACAGTCGGTAGACTGAGAGCTGACAGCGGGCCCGTGTGTACACAGCCTGTAGACTGAGAGACGGAAGTGGGCCCCGTGTACACAGCCTGTAGACTGAGAGACGGTTGTGGGCCCCATGTGTACACTGCCTGTAGAGTGAAAGCCGGTAGTGGGCCCTGTCGGTACACAGCCTGTAGACTGAGAGCCAGCAGTGGGCCCCGTGTGTATACAGCCTGTAGATTGAAAGCTGGTAGTGGGCCCCGTGTGTACACAGCCTGTAGACTGAGAGCTGACAGCGGGCCCCGTCAGTACACAACCTATAGAATGCTGGCAGGCCTGCGGGCCCCGTGAGTACACAGCCTGTAAACTGAGAGCCGGTAGTGGGCCCGGTGTGTATAGAGCCTGTACACTGAGAGCCAGCAGTGGGCCCCGTGTGTACACTGCCTGTAGTCTGAAAGCCGGTAGTGGGCCCCGTGTGTACACTGCCTGTAGAATGAGAGCCGATTGTGGACCCCATGTGTACACTGCCTGTAGACTGAGAGCCGGTAGTGGGCCCTGTGTGTACACAGCCTGTAGACTGAGAGCTGACAGCGGGCCCCGTGTGTACACAGCCTGTAGACTGAGAGCTGACAGCGGGCCCCATGTGTACACAGCCTGTAGACTGAGAGCTGACAGCGGGCCCTGTCAGTATACAGCCTGTACACTGAGAGACGGTAGTGGGCCCTGTGTGTACACAGCCTGTAGACTGAGATCTGACAGTGGGCCCCGTCAGTACACAACCTATAGAATGCTGGCAGGCCTGCGGGCCCCGTGTGTACACAGTCTGTAGAATAAGAGCCGGTAGTGGGCCCCGTGTGTACACAGCCTGTAGACTGAGAGCTGGTAGTCGGCCCCGTGTGTACACTGCCTGTAGACTGAGAGCCGGTAATGGGCCCCGTGTGTACACAGCCTGTAGACTGAGAGCCGGTAGTGGGCCCCGTGTGTACACAGCCTGTAGACTGAGAGATGGTAGTGGGCCCCGTGTGTACACAGCCTGTAGACTGAGAGCCGGTAGTCGGCCCCGTGTGTACACAGCCTGTACACTGAAAGACGGTAGTGGGCCCCGTGTGTACACTGCCTGTAGACTGAGAGCCGGTAGTGGGCCCTGTGTGTACACTGCCTGTAGAATGAGAGCCGGTAGTGGGCCCCGTGTGTACACAGCCTGTAGAATGAGAGCCGGTAGTGGGCCCTGTGTGTACACTGCCTTTAGACTGAGAGCCAGTAGTGGGCCCCGTGTGTATACTGCCTGTAGACTGAGAGCTGACAGCGGGCCCCGTGTGTACACTGCCTGTAGACTGAGAGCCAGTAGTGGGCCCCGTGTACACTGACTGTAGACTGAGAGCCAGTAGTGGGCCCCATGTGTACACAGCCTGTACACTGAAAGACGGTAGTGGGCCCCGTGTGTACACTGCCTGTAGACTGAGAGCCGGTAGTGGGCCCCGTGTGTACACAGCCTGTAGACTGGGAGCCGGTAGTGGGCCCCGTGTGTACACTGCCTTTAGACTGAGAGCCGGTAGTGGGCCCCGTGTGTACACAGCCTGTAGAATGAGAGCCGGTAGTGGGCCCCGTGTGTACACAGCCTGTAGACTGAGAGCCGGCAGTGGGCCCCGTGTACACTGCCTGTAGACTGAGAGCCGGTAGTGGGCCCCATGTGTACACTGCCTGTAGACTGAGAGCCGGTAGTGGGCCCCGTGTGTACACAGCCTGTAGACTGAGAGCCGGGAGTGGGCCCCGTGTGTACACTGCCTGTAGACTGAGAGCCGGTAGTGGGCCCCATGTGTACACTGCCTGTAGACTGAGAGCCGGTAGTGGGCCCCGTGTGTACACTGCCTGTAGACTGAGAGCTGGCAGTGGGCCCCGTGTATACACTGCCTGTAGACTGAGAGCCGGTAGTGGGCCCCGTGTGTACACAGCCTGTAGACTGAGAGCCGGTAGTGGGCCCCGTGTGTACACAGCCTGTAGACTGAGAGCCGGTAGTGGGCCCCGTGTGTACACAGCCTGTAGACTGAGAGCCGGTAGTGGGCCCCGTGTGTACACAGCCTGTAGACTGAGAGCCGGTAGTGGGCCCCGTGTGTACACAGCCTGTAGACTGAGAGCCGGTAGTGGGCCCCGTGTGTACACTGCCTTTAGACTGAGAGCCGGTAGTGGGCCCCGTGTGTACACAGCCTGTAGACTGAGAGCCGGTAGTGGGCCCGTTGTGTACACAGCCTGTAGACTGAGAGCCGGTAGTGGGCCCCATGTGTACACTGCCTGTAGACTGAGAGCCGGTAGTGGGCCCCGTGTGTACACAGCCTGTAGAATGAGAGCCGGGAGTGGGCCCCGTGTGTACACTGCCTTTAGACTGAGAGCCGGTAGTGGGCCCCATGTGTACACTGCCTGTAGACTGAGAGCCAGTAGTGGGCCCCGTGTGTACACTGCCTGTAGACTGAGAGCTGACAGTGGGCCCCGTGTATACACTGCCTGTAGACTGAGAGCCGGTAGTGGGCCCCGTGTGTACACAGCCTGTAGACTGGGAGCCGGTAGTGGGCCCCGTGTGTACACAGCTTGTAGACTGAGAGCCGGTAGTGGGCCCCGTGTGTTCACTGCCTGTAGACTGAGAGCCGGTAGTGGGCCCCGTGTGTACACAGCCTGTAGACTGAGAGCCGGTAGTGGGCCCCGTGTGTACACAGCCTGTAGACTGAGAGCCGGTAGTGGGCCCCGTGTGTACACTGCCTGTAGACTGAGAGCTGACAGTGGGCCCCGTGTGTACACAGCCTGTAGACTGAGAGCCGGTAGTGGGCCCGTTGTGTACACAGCCTGTAGACTGAGAGCTGATTCAGAAAACATATTCATCTTCCATAAAGTAACAATTCTGGACCATGTTTTGTGCCGTCCCTCTGTTATTCTTCCTGGAAATATCTGACTACATTTATGGGTGTTAGTATTCCTCTCCAATGAGACACGTCCGTAAACACTCTGTCCAATTAGTCCTGACAGACTGTGTAGGGACACGCTCTATTGACAGGAGGCACAACAGGGCAACAGGGGGACCCTAAAATGTCCATCCTGACAATCAGCACTGACCGGACAGTGTGAAAATTGGAAAGATAACACCCAGTTCTCAATGTATGCGTGTTTTGCAGGAGGAATTACAGAGGAACTGCACAACACTGAGTTCCAGGATGCACCTGAATAGTTAGGAGAGCGGCCGGGTCCTCGGCGGTGTGACTGGCGTTCTTATAGCCATCATACAGATCGCTGTCTCGCACACAGCGCCGCTCTTGGCCACGGCTGGTACTGCAGCATCCAGTGGAATGGCCAGTGCGGTAATACGGGCGCGGTGAAGGAGGCGGTTCACCTCATGTGTGCACAGATGGCGGCGTTCTGATCACACCCAGCCCCCGCCACCAGGGCCGTTCACTAAATAAAACCCTCCCGGAGGGGAGCGGCGCTCTCAGGGTAAACGCAGCGCGCCACTGCTGACCGTGAACACGCGTGTATATATCATGTCGCCTAATGTACGAAGAAGACGCACCAAAACCGCACCACCTACCTGCAAGTGCTCATAGAAAACAACGTAACGGAGACTTGCGCCGGCTCCAGGACCAGTCCCAGGTGCCGCAGCGTCTGGAGGGGATTAGCACGCGGCAGCGCCCACAAGGGCACCGCGAAGCTACGTTTTGGGGGAACCCTGCCCCCTTTCTCAAGCATGCTCGTGATGCTCGTGCTGTGTCGCAGAAAAGTCGCGCAACATTTTTTATGATAATAGTCAATGGCGCCGTAGTGCAACATGTGACATTCAGTGCGACACCATTGACTGTCATTACGAAAAAGGTCGCGCGACACATGTTGCAGTGTAGTACTTCCCTTTTTTTCGGCGGAAATATACGTCGCGTGTGGCCCTCGTCTAGATAGCAGCTACCTTATGCACACGAACGTATTTTTTTTCCGTGTCCGTTCCGTTTTTTTGGGCGGACCGTATGCGGAACTATTCATTTCAATGGGTCCTCAGAAAAACAGAAGTTACTCCATGTGCATTCCGTTTCCGTATGTCCGTATTTCCATTCCACAAAAACATAGAAGATGTCCTATTATTATCCGCATTACGGACAAGGATAGGACTGTTCTATTAGGGGCCGGCTGTTCCGTTACGCAAAATACGGAATGCACACGGACATCATCTGTATTTTTTGCGGATCTGTTTTTGCGGACCGCAAAATGCATACGGTCGTGTGCCTGAGCCCTAACTCTACATTTTCCATAACATTAACCCTGGGAACACACCTGAGCGTTTTTCAGCGCGTTCATACGCGCTGAAAAACGCTCAACATGTGAAAAGCCATGCCTCCCTACGTGCATGGTTCACATGTCGGCGTTTTACAGCGCGGACGACCGCGCTGTAAAACGCCCTACGCGATCGCGTCGGCTGCCGTGACTATCGCGCGGCAGCATGCGCGATCCAACCCATATTCTATTATGGGAGCGCGCATATGACGCGCGCTTCCATAAAACAGCCACTTCGCGACAGAAGCGCGCGTTATATGCGCGCCCTGGGAACACGCGAAGTGTGTTCCCAGGGTTAAGGTCACAAAAATATATTAAAATCGCAACCTTCGTTCAGGACCTTTGGACAATCCGTTTTTGCGGACATGAATAGTCATTTGTATCATGGAGAAGGAGGTTCCAATCCGCAAAATGCGGACCACAAAACGGATACGGTCGTCTGAATGAGCTCTCGAAGTGGATGGTGCTGGAAGAGATGCGGGGCAGTGACAGCCGACACATTGAAACGAAGCTTCTCCAAAAAGAGGGACTTTGGATCCACACCCTGAATCATCTAAGTCTAAAGCGGCTGAACGAATGTTTTTTTGTGACCTTGAAGGGGTGTCCCCATCACATACAATTGGGGCGCTAGGATATGCCCCCATTGTCTGATAGGTGCGGCACCCACCTCTCGGACCGGCACCTACAAGGAGAACGGAGCGGGGAGCGCTGTGGCTGGAGGACCCCGGGTTTCCCGGGGTCTGTCCACCACCAAGTGCTGCTCCCATACAGGTGAATGGGAGCGCACCGCACGGCCCCCGCTCCCATTCATTTCTATGCACTTCGGCGGCCCTATTAAAAAGAATGGATGGCGGCTGCGCATGCGCAGTGCGCCCTCCATTCATCGCCCCGCTCCGTTCTTGTTGTAGCTGGGGGTCCCAGGCAATGGGGGAATATCCTAGCGATATGCCCCATTGTATGTGATGAGAACACCCCTTTAAGGGCTCATGCACACAAACTTATTTTTCTCCCGTTTCCTTTCCTTTTTATTTACAGGACCGTATGCAGGACTATGCATTTACATGGGGCTTGAAAAAAACGGAAATGACTCTGTGTGCATTCCGTGTCCATATGTCCGTTCTGCAAAAAAAGAGAATATGTCCTATTCTTGCCAGGCATGGTTACAATGGATCCGCAAAAAAAACACGGATACAACACCGACGTCACACAGATGTCATCCGTTTTTTTATTTTGCGGACTGCTAAATACATACAGCCGTGTGCATGAGCCCTAAATGTGGGTGTGTTCATTGGATATGATATACATTCATGGAAAATCAAGGGTTAAAGGTGAGTGCTCTGCAGTCGGAGTAGCACAGCATCAGCATGCTTGGGGCGGGGTTCCCCCGAACGTAGCGTCATGGGCGCTGCTGTGTGCTAATCCCCTCCGTACGACGCGGCACCTGGGACTGGTCCTGGAGTTGACATTGTTTTCTATGAAGTGAAGGCTCGCAGGTAGGTGGCTGCGGTTTTAATGCGTCTGTTTTGTGCATTAGACGGACTGTCGTCTGCGGGTTAGAGAGTCGTACAACCCTCAGGAGCAGTCCCGGCGCTAAGAGTTACATCTCACAAAGCTGTCACGGCGGCGTTATACACGTACGACATCTAACACTGTCACACAAGCTGGAAACTGCCAGCAAGCTGCTGTTGACGGATCTATGATGTCAGTACTGGAGCCCTGCAGCAATCAGCGCTCCCAGCATCCCCCAACTGGGAGATGTGCGGTGAACAGGAGCCTCCGCCGTCCTGAGCGGGTGCACCAGACCGGAAAAACAGCTCTAACATCATCCGTCATCAGCCTGCTTGCTGATGGTTTCCTAAACGCAGGAGGATAAAGAGTAAAAATGTCATTAAGGATACAATATAAATCTGCTGAATGGCAGAGACGATGATGGGCGCCTCCAGCCGTGTACGAGGGAACGTGCCTCCGACGCCTCGCTTGCTTATAATGAATTCTCAGAAAATCTCAGGATGTAAACTCCAAAACTAAGAACTGCGACACGAAAAAGGGAAATCAGCGGCATCCAGAGCCCCGGGCGCCGCCACCTGACAAGATTTAATTTAACAGAAACAAATCGGAATAGGTCAAAAATCTTGTAAATCTAAACAAAAACGTCCATAAACTGGAGCCAATTTATTCCTATCTCCCCAAATCCCCCCCCCCCCACCAGAAATGTCCAAATCCATCAGCAAGAGATGTCAAGTCTGAACAATGCAAATAGAGTCAAAATACTGTCTACTACAGAGCTGTAATCACCTAGAGGTAGACCACGGTACTGCACCCGGGCCTGGGGACAGGGGGACTGCACAAAGCTGCTCTACCTGCAGCCACCACTAGAGGGAGCTCACTACATACAGATCATACAGCCACCACTAGGGGGAGCTCACTACATACAGATTATACATCCACCACTAGAGGGAGCTGAGGAGATTACAACATACAGGTATATACAGACACCACTAGAGGGAGCTCACTACATACAGATTATACATCCAACACTAGAGGGAGCTCACTACATACAGATTATACAGCCACCACAAGAGGGAGGCCACTACATACAGATTATACAGCCACCACTAGGGGGAGCTCACAATATACAGATTATACAGCCACCACTAGAGGGAGCTCACTACATACAGATTATACAGCCACCACTAGAGGGAGCTCACTACATACAGATTATACAGCCACCACTAGAGGGAGCTCACTACATACAGATTATACAGCCACCACTAGGGGGAGCTCACTACATACAGATTATACATCCACCACTAGAGGGAGCTCACAATATACAGATTATACAGCCACCAGTAGAGGGAGCTCACTATATACAGATTATACAGCCACCACTAGAGGGAGCTCACTACATACAGATCATACAGCCACCACTAGAGGGAGCTCACTACATACAGATTATACAGCCACCACTAGAGGGAGCTCAGTACATACAGATTATACAGTCACCACTAGAGGGAGCTCACTACATACAGATTATACAGCCACCACTAGAGGGAGCTCACTACATACATATTATACAGCCACCACTAGAGGGAGCTCACTACATACAGATTATACA